>PVJA010017389.1:0-41780 GCA_004027025.1 Myocastor coypus | reverse complement strand
TCACCCCAGTAAGGATGGCTATCATAAAGAAATCAACCAGCAACAAATGCTGGAGAGGCTGTGGGGAAAAAGGAACCCTTCTCCACTGCTGGTGGGAATGCAGATTGGTGCAACCATTATGGAAAGCAGTGTGGAGGATCCTTACAAAACTAGAATTGGAAGTTCCCTTCAATCCAGCTATTCCCCTACTGGGAATTTTCCCAGAAGAACTGAAAATATCATACCATAGCGATATCTGTGCACCTATGTTTATAGCAGCCTAATTTGTAATAGCCAAATCTTGGAAACAACCAAAATGCCCATCATTTGAAGAATGGTTTAAAAAAAATGTGGTATTTTTATACAGTGGAATACTACTCATCCATAAAGAATGATAAGTTTGAAGACTTCATATATAAATGGATGTATATTGAACATATACTCATTATTGAAATAAACCAGACCTATATTCATAAATATCATATAGTCTCCCTAATATAAGAACTCTAAAGAAGAAGGTAGGAACTTAAGGGCATAACACAGCTCAATGTGTTATGGGTTAAACAACGAAGTGACTGGAAGCAGATAAAGGAGAAAACATATCAAGAGCAAAACCATGCACTTATGTACACAGGATGAATCAGATATTGGTCTCAAGAACCTTCAAAAGGTTCATCATATTGAACACAGCACTATGTAACACTAAAACTATGCTTGGAATGCATGTCACTCTTGTCTTTTTGATGTGTACTGCTCCCGGTGTAAACTCAGTTACTGTCATTCTCTCTCTCAAGTAAATGATTGGTTTACAAGAAAACAAAGAAGGATATTAAATGAGAGCAAGAGACTAGGAGAAATATTGTAGGTTTGACCGGCTACAATTTTATATATAATTAGATTTCTAAATATTTGCGTAAGAATGTGTAACTGCTTTTATCACATTGTAGAATATAAATTATTTATGGAAAATATACATTCCAAGTTAAGTGTAAGATGCTTGATATTCAGAAAGACAGTGATGTTATGTTCAAGTACCTATGTTATAGAGCAAGAGTATAATGAACCTTCTTTTCTGGAGGGTTAAGAATGTAAATTTACAGAGCAAAAATTTGAGAAAAAGAAGAGCTACAAGGATATCCAATATTTTGTCCCTTGCCCCTCTAGGTCAGTGAGGACTCAGGTCAGAACAGAACCTGTGCTGTCACATTCTATAACTTAGAAGTTTCCCAAATATTCTGTTTAAGTAGATTATGAGACCACAAAGGAAAGGGATAGATGATGTATAGTGTGCCTAAGGAGAGTCACCTAGAGAGAACCTAGAGAGAATACATTCTCTCTGGCTTTAACTGAGAACAAATGACTCATTCAGATGGCTGACACTGACAACAGTTCTACAAAGCACTGTACATGGTTTCAAAGTAAATTCTGAGGGGCTCTGACAGACCTTAGGAGAGACAAAAGTTACATGTTTTGTTATTTAGGTCTTGCTTTAACTGGCCCTTAACCACCCAGCAGAAAAAATTAACCATGAGGCATAAAACATAAAGCTAGATTAGTATGCTGAGCTATAGAAGGCTTAAATCAACAGCTTCTGACATTGTCAATTCTGCCAGTAATCCATTGCAATATGGAATACTGGACTACGTATACAACTTTTTGTATCAACATTGATTAGAAAAATTATCATGTCTGCATCCTGTGCTCTGTATAACTACGACAAGGACAACAATATGCATTGTATTGATTGTACTAGTATTGTGTTTTATAAAAAAATAAAAAAGCATTGGTATTTCCATTTTGAAAAAAAAATGAAAAACTAAAGGAAATGTCTACAATTCACATCACAGGAAAAGGATAATTTTTAAAACAAAAGCCTCTTATTTATTTTTAAGGTAAAGGTGAGATGAATGCTAGAAAAATAGCCAAATGCTTGGACATCGATATTTAAATTATTTCTTAATTGTGCAAAAAATAACTTGCCTTGTAACTGAGAAACGGGCTCTTTCATATATAGTTTGTCAAATAAAAGCCATACAAATCCCCATAAATCATTTTAACAGCATATATTGGTATTAAACAATTGAACTGTCAAGTGACAAGACGTGAAATGAGAGCAGTAAGAAAAACTCCAGCTAGGAGGAAACTCCTAGAACTTGATAGATTCACTCAATTTTATCTGAATTCTGTGGGAGCACTATTATTAATACTGCTCATACTTTTGCATGAATTAAAAAGTGAAGGAAACTACCAAATTCATTCCTTAAAGCTAGCATTATGTTGTCAAAACCAGACATGAATTCAAAAATAAAATAAAACGAGCCTTTTCCTTTACTAATCATGGATGCAAACGTCAACAGGATACTTGCAGTCAGAATGGAAGAAGTCATTAAAAAGACCAATCATTACTATCAAGTCAGCTTCATCCTAAGTATTAAAAAATGATTGAGCATATATATGATGTACATGTATGTGATTTTATTCAAGATGTCTAGTACAATAAAACAAATATATGCAACAGCCATACAAAAATTTGAGAATTCCCATTCCTTAGGAGATGGTACCAGAATAAACTGCCATGGGTTCCTAGAAAATCAAGTGATTAATATTGCTTATAATCACCAGAAGTATTCAAGGGTCCTTCCACATGAAGATTCAGTCCCTGTTCCAGACCAGAAAAAAAAAAAAAAAAAAAGGAGTAACATAAATTTCTTTAGGGAAAGTGCAGCAAGACGAAGAAATTTTTTGTTTTGTTTTGTTTTTTTGTTTTTGTTTTTTGTGTAAATGTAGCTTTCAGTGCTGCTGAAGTGGGGCACAAGAGGTGGGAAACTCTGGGAAGATGTGAAAAATTCAGCCACTACCAAGATACAATTCTCCTGAACATAAAGTGGGGGAATGGAGGTATCTAGATTTGGACAATAAAGGAAAATAAAATAAAATCAATCCAAAACTCTAGGGGGAAAATGTAGGCAAGGGGCTTCCAAGAAGAATGGGGCTTCTACTTAAAGAAGAATCTAGAAACAGAGTGATCCTCGTGAATCCAACCTTGGCAGGAATATTAGCAAGAAGGCCATTGGGTTTCAAGAGGACTAGTGACTGGGACCCAGAAGCATCTTGTAGGCTACCTGTATACATCTTTAACTAGAAGCCAAGTAAAATAATGATTGCTTTGGAGACAGTAATCAAATACAACCCTCCTTTCCAAATATCATCATCTTAGACATAATATCCCTGGAAATAGAAGAGCAGCTGAATTTGTGTGAAATTAAATGTAGCCATCTTAATTTTCAAATAGATTAAACTAACTGCAATTAAAACTTAACTTTAAATTTTCCACAGGGAAACTTTAAATATTTAACATTCAAGAAAAACCATCATTTCAGATAGATATTTAGAATATTGATCCTTGACAGTCCCCTTTGTATACTGGTAGGATAACAAAGATTTTTATTAGTTAAGTGCTTTACAGAATCTTTTAAATGCTTTAATATACTGCAGAGAATTGGCAGATTTTTTTTCTTTTTGTATGTTTATAAATTAGGGTGGGAACAAGTAGAGCATTGGCCTACATGCGCTAGCCTCGGTGTGCAGTGCATGTGAGAACATGACATTTTTATCAGTACAGCGCTGGTAGTGAGAGAGAGTGATCCTGGCAGTGGTGCCAAACTAGGAATGGATCTAATCAGGCAGCTGATTCAGTTTCTTTTTCACTATGGCTTTTCTTTATGTTATTTCTTTTTCTTTCCTTTCTGTTTATCTTTTTCTTTTCTTTTTTGACTTTGTGTTTTGGGACAAAGTCTCTGTATGTAGTTCAGGCTGGCCTTGAACTCAAAGTGATCCTCCTGCTTCAGTCTCCCAAGTGCTTCAATTATAGGTGTGCCACCACACTTGGTCTATGTCATTTCTTAAAGATACTATTACTTATACTGCTTGTCTGAGAGAAAAACATCATTTTACAGGTATTATAAATTGTCAGTGACATAATGCAAAAACTAAAGCAAATAATACATTAAGAGCTGCAGTATTTAGAACAAAGCATAATACTCTCATGCAAACAAGCTAAAAATATTAACGATGACACATAAATGTCTATGCCAGAAAAGCAAAAGCATAATGAATAAATTCCTTTCAGATGCAGTTTAACACAAAAAGCAATTGTGTTCTGATTACCAAAGAAACCTAGGAATAATGACATATAAAGTAAACAGTTTATTAAAAGATAATGATCAAACTTACTTTTATAAATAGGACATCTGTCCAAAAACTTTTGCCAATAATTCAGCCAAAGTATCAAGTTTAAAATGGAAGACTGTTGTTTTGGTCAGCCTCACAGTGTCTGATTTTACTCTTTCCTTACTTACATAAACTATTTAAATCCAGAAAGAACACATTATTTCCAGCTCTTGGGATCTATTTGTGTGCTATGAGAAAACTTCAAGAAGCATTTAGATCAAATAGAGTTTGCAGTAAAACGAACCAACATTTTATAGGACACAAGGGAAAACTTTATAGGTGAGCAGAGCAAAATAATGCAATAATACTACAGGATTCAAATATGCTCTTGTTAGCCTTTATTGATACGTCACTAAAGCATGATTATGTACAATAATCCAGAACTTACTCTATGTGATTGCAAAGAAAATGTCAGACACATCCCAATTGCAAGCTTTCTACAAAATGTCTCACCAGCACTGCTGAAAACTCTCAAGGTCAGTAAAAACAAGATATGCTAGTGAAATGCAATATGATATTCTGAAAAGGATTCTAGAGCAGAATAGAACATGAGGTAAAAATTAAGGCAATCTTAAGAAAAGTAGGAACTTTCATTGTTAATATATCAACATTAATTATGATAACTATAATGTACTAATTTAAGACAATAATAAGAGAAAATACATGTGAGGTATAGGCAAGCTCTCTGTTTCACAATTTTTCTACAAATCTAGTTTTGTAAGTTTATTTAAAAAAAAATTCTTGTGAAATTTTTTTTTAATTTTTTTTTTTTTCTTGTTTCAGAACCTTTATTTGTTTATTCACTCATTTTTATGGCCGGCTCAGCCTGCCCTGAGGGCAGGGCTAGCGCAGCATGTGGTGCCGGGGATCGAACCGCGGTCCCTGAAGCTGCCCAAGCTTTCCCAAGCAGGCGCCTTAGACCACTGAGCCATCCCGCCAGGCCCCTCTTGTGAAATTTTTTAAACAACCTCCAGAACAAACATGATTATGTATAAGAGCTATGGTAAGCTCTTACTAAATATTTTCCAAGAGAAAAACAACAAATGAGACTCCTTCCTTGGAATTCTTGGATGCATTTTCTGGCACTTTAAATGCTCTTGGCTCATGGAATGCATTACTTGCTCCATCCTGTACATTAATTGCCTCATGCAGTTCCTGTTTCCCTTTATGAGTTGCTACTGGCATGTTGTTGTTTCTAGGCCTAAGAAATATTTCTTTGTGTAGAAGTCTATATCTATTTTAAGCCAAACATGAATTCATACTTGGGAGTCCAACCCTAAATCACCACTACCCAAGTAGAACGTTTCTACTTTCTCCTCTTCTTCACAGCCTCTTTCTGCACAGGTCATCTGCCACGTGGCTCTTCTTCCCCCAGAATCAATCGCACCAAGGATGCAAAATGCATTTTGTGATTCCATAGAGACATTTAATACACAAATATTCAGATATCATTCAAATTGTGTCATTTTGACTTAAAGTTATCAATGCTAAGTGAAGGCATTGTTACAGGCAACTTTTAAAAATTTTTACTTATTAAACAGCTTACAGTTATAACTCAAATTTTAATTTTATACTGTTTATATGTTGTACAGACAGTTTGGGAGAAAGTATAGTTACTGTGTAGTAGATGTATTCACATTCTATAAATTGTAGAATTGAGAATTATAGCTATTCTTACCTATTAATCTGCAGTGAAGTTTTACCTTCTGAGAAATTTTCTGGTCGCACAGTAGAATTGTCTACTGGTCTGCTCTCAGATGTGTATAATCACTATGTAGAAAGATAATTTATATTTATAAATGATTTCTGAAATTAAATTCAATGTGTTCTTGATGCTGCTCTGTCTGGCCTTTAGCACTCCTGACTTCCTTTCAAATGAGTTGACTGTTTTATTCCATAAGCTTCAAAAACGAAATGAAATTGGAATGAAAATTTCTTATAGCTTTTCATCTTAACTAGGTATTTGATTTTTGCCAAATTATCTCCGTAAGACTTATTTTCTTTACCCCTAGAGATTAATAATCTACTTTGAAAAATGCTTTAAGGATTAAATAAACAGAAAATATGAAGGCCAGAAATATTTATAACAAAAATTAATTTGTAAAATATCTATTGAATATACAAGCTTGTATACAAAATGTCATTTTGCCCAAACAGATGCTTATCTTTTTAACATTAAGGTAATACTGTGTAAAATCTCCTCTATGAATGAAGAGACACATTAACTCAGAAAATTTGATATTTAAATTTACATCCACTTACTAATCCAGATGATAATTTGTTATGACAATGGAAATTGCAAAAGATAAATTCATTTACCCATAGAAATATGATGATAGTATGGAGGAATAGTCCAAAAGAAATAGACTACCACATTTGAATTAATCAAGACATCACAGCTATCATATTATTAGTATAACAACTTGTTCTTTTATATTATTCCTCACAAAGTATCTAAAGTATACACCAATTAATGAGCAAATTAATGCACAAATGAACAGTACAACTTACATTTATTTACTCTCTTACATTCATAAAAAAAGGGGGGGGGGCTTCTGTTAATGACGTCAGCTCCCAAAAAGAACTGGTAGGTCTGGGGATGACTCCTTTTCAGTGAATTGCTAGGAATGAAAATCAGCTTCATATTGCACAGGCGCAGGGAATTTTGGGGGGAATTTCTGAGAAGGTGTTGCCATATGCTCATTGGAAGGAGATAGAAAGTCAGATACTCTAGCTAAATGTAAATGAAGATGCAGGAGAAGCAGATGTATTTACCGCATGAAGGTGCTCAGATTTACCCGAAAGCACTGCAGGGTTGAGGGCTTTCCAGAATAATGGAGTACAGCAGCCCTCCTGGACCACTCTTTTTTAAATGACCAACTCAGCCTGCCCTCCTGGGGGTAGGGCTGGCTCAGCGCGTGGTGCCAGGGATCAAACCACAGTTCCTGCAGTTGCTTAAACTTTCCTAAGCAGGAGCTTTAGCCTGCTGAGCCATCTCATTAGCCCTGGACCACTCTTGTAACTTCTTTTAATATCTGGACTCCTAATTATGAGACACAATAAAGTACCCTTCACTAGGGTTCCTGCTAGTCAATGGCATATCTTGATGTGCTGTCTACTAGGAAACACATCAGACATTTTCAAATTAGTTAAGTTGGGTTTTTATCTGAAATCAAACACAAAGCCTGACATGGTTAGCAGTAGTACTATGAATGATACGGCCAGTGGTGAAAAAAGGAGAATAAAATGAAAAATGATCATTATTATAAGAAATCTTTCATAAGAACAAATTGTGTAAATCAGATGTTCAAGGATGAAGTAATAGGTTTTCAAATGCTACAACATATTATGCAGGCATACAGCCTCCTGGCTAGGGCTAGCTGCCTAACTTCCAAGTGCCCGGCCTGTTCTGGGGACAGCCTGTGTAGTCAAAGCAAGCAGCTTGGCAAGCTGGTAGTGATGGCAATCTGAACACAGTTTGCCTGCTGCCCTGTTAGTACAGCCCTGTGGAGTCACAGAATTTCATTCTCCGCAGGTCTGAACAGATTATTGCTCACACCAGAAGAACAGAACACCTTTATGAGCTGCTTTCTGAATTCTTGTCCTGCTACAAATAAAATAACACATCATGCTTTAAAAAAAAACAATTATCCAGGAAAGACCCTGGCATATAACTTTTAACACTGAAACATGAACATACATTTAAGAAAAAGTGCTCTCATACTACTTGGCAGCCTAGTATAGGAAGTGTTCAATCAGAAAAGAGATTGAGGAGGATGAGTCCACCCAATTTTTTATCACAGTTTCCTGAGTTAAATTTCTCTCAGCTGCTTGTGTGACTTAAAGAGAACAAGTTGTGGGAACCTCAGTAAATTATTTATTGTCCCAGCATATTTCACGCCTCCTAACATCTTTAATAATCTAAAATTTAGCCTACATTCAGAAAATATTCAGCAAATAAAATTATGCAGAGAAGTGGCTAATTAATGGCAAATTATTGTCTCTTGCCTGTCTAGATGAAATTCTCTTGTAGTCTGAATCACACTAACACGGGCTAACCCCTCTGAACTACAGACATTTTCACTTGCAGCTCACCTAAAGAATTCTCTGCTCTATAGGTTTGAGATCAAGGCTGTGTACCAGTTATCCCTAGGGAGGCTTGGCAGGACAGGTATTTCTTTTTTTAGGCCCTCTAGCAGAACCTTGTGGTATTGAAGAATAAGAAGAAAAATCCTTAAGGATGGAGAGAAGAAAAACCTAGCCGCAAGGGACAGGGACTAATCCTTGAATCAGATGGTGCAATGAGTAATGCACAGCCCACCAGAGGTTTTGTACAAAGTGACTAAGGACTAAGGCCACCTGCTGTAATATAGAGAGCCAGCCAAATAGCTCAGTGGAGTAAAGCACCTGCAAGCAGGCACAGGGGCCAGGGGCTCAACCTACAGGCCTACAGGGTCTGCTGGGCCAATCTCAGCTCTTGGGTGGCTGAAAACAGGTGGGCCACTACGAGTCCGATCTACTAATGAGACCCTGAACACCCTGCAAACCCTTCCCTAAAACAGAAAAACAATGAACAAAAAACTCTGCAATACATTAAAGGTTTATTTAAACATAATAATGGGATATATAAACATGACACATAAAACTTAAGGGTAGTTTAGTATGCTGAGCTGTAAAAGACTCATGTCAACAGCTTCCAACATTGCCAGTTTCACCAGTAACACAGTGCAATTATGGAACATTTGACTATGTATACAACTGCTTTCTCTTAGATCAAAGAGAAGGAATCTATTGCACCAACAACCATTAGAAAATTTATCATGTCCACACCCTCTGCCCTGTATAACTATAACAAGGACAACAATATGCATTGTATCAATTATTGTGAATGTTCTAATATGTTTTGAAACTGTCACATTCTAATTTCTTATTAAAAGTAATAAAAATAATGGGATATAAATTCTATAAATGTTTGATTTATAGTGAGAAGTGCTTAGAAGAAATACAAAGTTGAAGTAATAAATTATTTTCAAATGTTACTGGTGGTCATATTTGAACATTCTGAAACGCAGCTGGTTCAGAGCCAATAAACAATCATAAATGCATGTTTACTCATAAATCTGTGTAATCAGAATTGTGAAAAATACTATGCAATCACTTCTCCTTCCTTCAATTTAAAGTCATTTTCCAAATTATACAAATCCAAAACTAAAAAAGAAGACCATAATCATAATGCAAAGTGTAGTGTATTTCTGTTGTGTGGGGTAGAATCTGACACAATGTTTTTGTGTTTTTTTTAAGTTTTTAGAAAAATTAATGAATGATATCAGAGTTTCTAAATATTACACTACAATCCACACAGTTTAAAGGTGCATTATCTTAAAAACCCATATTGATCATGAAGCCAACTAAAATCCTAAACATTTTATTTCTGAAAATATTTCTGCGAACTCATGTGATTCTTTTACATTCATAATGGTTTCCTTTGCACATAAGAGCAAACATGTCTGGCTGACTACATCATGTATTTTTCTAAAAAATGTATTTAGTACAGGGTCTCCAGGGTCTTACTACATAGATCAGACTCCTAGTGATTCTGTTTTCAGCCTCTCAAGGGTTGGGATCACAGGTGCATGCCACCATGCCCAGTGCCCAGTTTCAATCACTGTCTCAGCACCCCCTGGGGTCAGGGCTAGGACAGCAGGCCAGGCATGGAACTCCCAGTGCCTGTGTCTGCCGAAGCAGGCACTTTAATCTGCTGAGCTTTCTGGCTGGCCCCCATTATGTACTTTCAAATATGCTGCTCAGTATCTTTTTCTAGTTCCTATATCATAGGACAATGGGATCAGGTTTCTATAGTGTAGGAATTTTGTGTTAAAATACTAAGAGCCCTGATAATGAGCATTCTTCTCCCGTGAGTGTAACTGTCATTTCATGGAATCTTCTTGGAGTCACTGCATACTCCCAAATACTAGAGGTATGCTAAACATGCTTCATTTGAGAGCTCTTCAGACAATGATAATGAGCTAAGCATGAGTGCATATTAAAATGGTAATGTTGAGGTAGACAGCATCATGCTGTCCACGTGTTGGAGACGTCTACGTCCTGACTCTCAGGACTTATGGATGTATTTTAAGTGTTAAAGAGACTTTAGAGATCTCGTTAGAAATTAAGATGTGGTGGTTATGCTGCATCACAAGGTGTGCCAAATATAATCCCCTGTTATGCGAAAGGAGGCAGGCAGTCAGGCTGGAGACGGGGAATGAAAGCAGAGCGATATGATGATATGAGGTTGTGGGCTCTGAGGGGTGAGGTGAGGGTGGAATGAGGAAGGAAAACAGGGTGTCTCTAACAGCTGGACAATTCAAGCAAACAGGTTCTCTCCCCAGAGACAGCATAAGGAACCCTGGTCTGCTTACTCCCTGCCTTT
This sequence comes from Myocastor coypus, assembly GCA_004027025.1. Taxonomy (NCBI): domain Eukaryota; kingdom Metazoa; phylum Chordata; class Mammalia; order Rodentia; family Myocastoridae; genus Myocastor; species Myocastor coypus. The sequence continues at coordinate 31,141 of PVJA010017389.1, read as the reverse complement.
AGGACTTTTAACATTCAGAGCTGTGAGATAATTAGTTTGAACTGTAAGCGCAAAGTTTGTGGCCATTCATCACAATAACTAAAACTAATACACATGTTGAGTTCTAAGACAAAAGAAGGTTGAATTTGTTTGAACAGAGAATTCCTCCTAAAAGGAAAGTTTCATTCCACAGGAATGCGAGGTGCTAACATCTCCCCAGGAAGCAATCAATCTGATGTACCTTGAACAAGAGACTCTTATGTTGGAAGAGAAATCCCTCAGGGGATCTCTATTTCCCAACAAATTATCCAAAGTTACCTGGGAAAAGTGTCCACAGCTTTTCCTAGTTTCCAAAAATAATTTCAGAATATGAAAACCAAACCAAAGCAAACAAAGATTTAAAAACCACAAAGTTAGAAAAATGACTTGCTCATTTCAGTAAAATATCTTTAAAATTAGAGATTAAAATTGCAAACATATTTTTCAATGAAAAGAAAAAAATTCTAATATTTTAATAATAGGTCTGAGTACACACTGGCTAGCTTGCCCTTCCAGACATAAAGGCCCTGGAGACTGTCAAGTTCCAGACTACAGATGAGATTTTCCCAGCCTATTAAGATGTACAAATTCTATCCACTTAGCCACTGGGGATGTTCCATTTATGCTATTTGGGTGGCACCTATGAGTACTGTGTTGATTACTGGTGAATTTTTGGATTTGTGAATAGGTGCCTTACTAGACATTTAATTCACATATTCTGGCTAACTTTTGTAAGATGTCTGTAGTTATCAGAATCTTCTAAGACCCATGACTACTCAAGAGCAATCTGCGAATTCAAAGCAAGCCTGTCTTTAGTTAGTGTAGTAGGAATCAAAGTGGCTAAAGAATGCACTAGTGTTTCTCAGGTAACACACAAGTGCAAGGTCATTTTGAGCAGTTATATGCAGCTATGCACAGTTACCATGTGTGATTTTGGGCCAGATGCATAAGCATCTCCTGTGAACTTGTTAGAAATATAATTCTTAAGGCTGGCAAGGTAGCTACCTGAGTGGACTAAGCCCTGCTTAGGCAAGCACAGGAGCCGGAGTTTGATCCCTGCTCCATTGGCTCCGCTCCCTGGTATGTTCTGCTGGTAATGGAGTCCAAGCATGGTAGCACTACAAGTCTGAGTTGCATAGTGAGGCCTTGCACGCATGCATGGGTGTGCATGTGTGCACGCATGTGCATGCACGCGCGTGCATGCACACACACACACACACACACACACACACACACACACACTATAATTCTTATGTCGTACACCAGAACTTTTCGAACTTTTTGCCCTTCCAGACGTGTGTGTGCAGGGTCTTGCTATGCAGTTTAGGCTGGCCTTGAGTTCATTTGTAGTCCAGGTTGGTCTCAAGCTCACAACTACCTTCTTGCCTCAGCCTCCCCAGTGCTGGGATTTTACAGGTTTATGCCATCACACTGGTTTCTAATTAATGTTGATTAAATAAATTATAGGGCAGTTCTTTTTCTTTTTAGTCACTCTTAAGATATGTTGTTTTTAATTGTAAAGAAAAAAATGTGAACAGTGAGACTGAGTTTTGAAACAGGTTAGTCAGACAGTTGTAATAGTTGACATATTGAGTATTGTTGCCTACATATTTGTTAATCAAAGTACGAGATATAAGCCTGCTATCTTGTCTAAACAATATTAGCACAAAACATTCTTTCAGGGAACTAAGAGAAACTAGCTATAAAACTATTTTAACTATCTTTTCCCCATTCCCCCATCGCAATGTCTTTCTTTCCTTCCTCCCTCTCTTCCTCCCTCCCTCCCTCCCTCCCTCCCTCCATTCTCTCTCTCTCTTTCTCTCTCTTTCTTTCTCTCTGTCTTTCTTTTTCTTTCTCTATTCCTTATTTTTTTGTTTTTCCACAGCTTATCCTTAGTTCACAGTATCTATTATATGTTCTAGATCATATTTTCTTGTTCAGTTTCACATATTAGTGAGACAATATGACATTTACATATGTGGGTCTGATTTTTTTCACTTATGAGTATGGTTTCAAGTTTTTACCTATAAAAATCTTTAATTCATCTTTCTTTATGGCTGAATAGTATTCTATTATACTAAGAAATCCACATCCTTTTTACCCCTTTTCTGTTGATGGGCATCTAGGTTGTTTCTAAGATTTAGCCAGTACACTCCAGACCTTCTGAATCACACCTCTGAGCTATTCTTAGCAATTATCTGAGTTGTTTTCCTTCTTTTTGTTTGGTTTGGTGTTAGGACTTGAACTCAGGGGCTTCAATTGAGCTACAACCCCGCCTATTTTTAAAAATCTGAAAAAAGAATTTTTAAAAATCTGAAAGAGGTTCCCACTAGGTTGCTGAATTGCCTGGGCTTGATCTTAACTGTTGATTCTCCCATGGCCAGCCACCACACTCAGCTGCGCTCAACATTTTAACCTTTTAAGTGCTTCCCATGTTAGCCTGTGTGAATCGAACTCCATAACTGACTAGAGAAAAGTTGTGTTCATTTTGTTTCAGGAAATGATATTTAAATTAAAAACTAATGTTTCAGGAGTGAGAAGGAGATGAAGAGGGTGTGGGGGGGGCAGGGCCCAACAAATCAACAGGAAAACGATGTCAGTTTGATTTTTCCTATTTCTCATTTTCCCCTTAAAATATTACTAGTAGTACAGTCCTGCTTATTTGTGTTTGGAAATAAACACTACTTCCTTGGAAGTAAGCTTTTACAAGAAGACTTTGAAAAGGAATCCAGATACTCATGAACCTCTTAGACATTTTCTCTGTGATTAGATTTTTATTAGCAGGTCAATAGTTCAGGCTTAGCTAATGCACTGCAGTCTGAACAGCTGGTTTTTAATACCAAACACAATAATCAAAGTTGAATTAGACTGAAGTCAACTGTACTGCCTGGGAGCAACTCAGGGCAAACACCAAGGGACACACTGCACTGGATTAATAGCTCCTTGGCTGTGGTAGCTCTGGATATTCATTCAACTCCAGCGGGAACCTTAAATTTAAAATTTAAAATTCAACCAGGTGTGCTTAAATCTAAGATCCCTGTATGGTAAGTGCTAAATAAGACAAGGTGATATGACAACATGTCCAGGGACTTGTGATCTCTAACTAAATTGCAAAATATCATTAAACAAAATACTTTTCAGTATTTTCTGTTTAAATGCACACACTTTATTTTGACATAAGTATTTATTTTCCTAAAGCCTTTCTTGATTTATGGGTGACTTATTATTTTTCTCCATTTCATCTCAAAGTCCATTATCTCTTTATTTACCTTATTTCTCAGTCACATACCCCAAGATTTCAGCCCAGTATGGTCCTGAACACAGTATTATTAGTTTTCCTTTACGTGATCATTCAAGTTAGAAACTATTCCTCTGATCCTCTCAGAATTTACCCTAGAACCACGACTTGGTCAGATAGTAAAAGTTACATTTTTAGTTATATAAGTGTTTCTTTAACTTGGCCTTAAGCAACCAGGAGAAAAACATAACCTTGAGGTATAAAAAGTAAAGCTATATTGTAGTGATTGATACATTGTGTCAACTTGGCTGGATGCCTAGTGGTCAATACACTTTATCAATTTGGCTGCATTGCCTGGCTGTTTCACACTGTGAGCCAGGAGGGCCCTGCCCCAGGATAACTCAGTTTGGATTTTATCTCCTGGCTTCCTGCATAGACTCGTCAGCCTCCAGATTGGACTCTTCAGCTTTCTGTAGCAGATTCTTCTGCCTTCTGCTGCAGACAGAGTGGCTGGCCGTTAGAGACTTGTAGGAACTGGTAGAAACCGGTTAAGACCAGTAGAGACCATTAGGGATGGAACACTGCAGCGAGAATAAAAGCCTTGGGACTGACTTCTTCAGTTGGCAGTGTGCAGACACTCTCAGCACACTTCCCCCATCTGACTCTGGAACTGGCACATCTTGTGTTATATCTGTTCCTCTAGTAAAACCCTGACTAGAACATATATTAATATGCTGAGCTGTAAAATGTTCAAGTCAACAACTTGTGACAATTGCCAGTTGTGCTAATAACCCACTACTGTTATGGGCTATTGGACTATATTGGGTTATTGGGTTATTTTACTGAATTCAAGTACCTGCAATCTTTAGACTGGCTTCAAGTATGACAAGGTTCTTTAAAGATTTCTCCAAAAACAGTTCTCTAACAGCAATGGAACACCCATCTCTGACAATACAAGACAAAAAAGGGAGATAGAAATAAAGAAACATTTTAGATGAGAAAAAAATGTATGTATATACAATATAGTTAGGATAGATTTACAGCTACTTCTTAGTTCACTGAGAAGAAAGGTTCATACTAATATGGTTTAGACAGTTATCATGCCTGCATCTTAGCCTCTGAATAACTAATACAAAGACAGTAATTATTGCAACTGTCCTACTAACCTGTTTTGAAACTGATGCACTGCTATTTTATCTTTCCTAATTAAAATGAATAAAAAAAGGAAACTATTCCTCTAACTCTTGACATCTGTATCAATTGTTTGTGCACTGATTTCCCTTGTTCACTAGCCTTTCCTGTCTTGTTAATACACATTTATTACTCAGCAGTCACCAGTGACCTTGTCTGTAGCAGCAGATTGCACTTCCAAGAGTAGGTTCCAAGAAGAACTACATTAAGCAAAGCTAGAATATTAAAATGAAGTAGCCAAGCTGCTCTCTTTCCTCTACTACCCATGTTTCATTTAAAGAAAAGCAACTGAAATCTTTTGAGTTATTTAAAATGAAGTCTCATTTAACTTCTGCTGGCTGTCATGAAGAGCATATTACCATCTGGCTCTGTTTTTATTATCAAGATTAACCACACACAACAACTAGGAAACTGAGGTGAGAGAAATATTCACATTTCCCTCCCAGTTGAACATTATTTACATACTAGAAGAACTGCCAGCTATTCTGGAACAGATCCAAGCAGCCGTAATAGATCTTAAGAAAGCTGAGAAAGTTTGTAATTTGTCTTCCACACACCCCACATCCTCTAAAGCTCATACTTTATTTCTGTACTTGTCTTCCAGTATTATGATGAGTAATTGGAGTATACTTGTTCATATCACAGATAGGTTTTTCTGCAGGGTTAGCTGGGTTAATTAAGTTAATGTTCATCCTTGCACAATATTTGTGCTTATTTGAATATTATTAGAATTGGATTCTGGGGCTGGGAAGTAGCTCAGCAGAACAAGTGTCTGTGTGGCAAGGGCAAGGTCCTGAGTTCAACCCCCAGTACAGAGAAAGAAAGGGGGGGCAGAGATAGAGACAGAGACAGAGACAGAGACAGACAGACAGACAGACAGACAGAATTAGATTCTGGGGAAATGCATGCAATGACTTTGGATTCACTATCCTAGCAGCCTTTGATAACCCAGAATTTGAGAACAGCAATGTAGAAAGCAATTTTTAAACCATGACATGGAAGTTGGATTCCAGAGTCCACCGTATCTGTGGAGAAACCCAAGTTGAACAAAATAAATTAGATGTCAGAAGCTTTGATATGAGAGTGAGCTCAGGGACTGCACAAAAAAAAAAAAAAAAAAAAAAAAAGGTAAGAAAATGATACAGCAATGCACTTCCTAAAGCAATCCTGGAGTTTTAAGTTAGTCAACTCACAATGTCATGTATAGAGCTACTGTAATCTGTGTCTTCTATCTCCATATATGCTGCACGATGTTTCAAATGTATCACATCAGTTAGCAAAACTACTGAACAGAAGAGGCTACTTGTGTCTGTCCTTACATACCAGTGTAGGCGGAGTTCAGGAGAAATGAATACCCAAGAGGGTCCTGGCACTGCTCATTGATGAGGCTCAGAAAAATCACCGGGTGGACAGTTTTCAGCAGTTCTTAACCTCTTGAACTGATCTCTTCCTACTTGCAGCTTTATCATAGTTATCTAGCGTGTGTGTGTGTGTGTTGTCTGTCTGTGCATATCTGAAATTGTTAATTTACTTTCTCTCATTGTTGCTAATCCTCCTGTTGCAGTGCCATATCCAAAATGCAATAGAAACTCGTGAATTTCAAACACTGGTTCTCAATGTTGAGCTTAATTTCATGACTAGAATTTTAGGCTCTTCTTTCTTTGAGTGGAGATAGACACATTCTGTGCACGATTAAGACAGTGATCAAAATCAACTGATATATGGCAGCCGGCATGAAGATCTTTGGTAGTCACTGTGCCGTGTACCAAGTATTTTCTGTTTACTCCTGTTAACAGTTTATATCTGAAAATTTTCCTAAGTGTCTCTTATCCAGAGATGGAACTTTCGCAAGGCCATGGGGGGGCTGCTATCCTTATCAGTAGACTAGGGCATTGGTGAGTGGATAGCTAAAGAGGTGCTAGTGATGGGGCAGGCACCTATGAAGGAGGGGAGCTACTGAGGGCAGGCTCCCAAGGAGCGTTTGGACCCTGCATCTCCTGCTGCAGCTTTCTTGCTTACTCTCCTTCCTGGCAGCAGGATCTGGGCCGCTTTCCTCTACCTGACATTCTGCCTTGGAGTCCACTGACACTGGACTAAAACCTCTCAAATCATGAGCCAAAATAAACTCCATTTCCTTTTTTTAATAATTTTTATTATTATTATTATTTTTCTTGTTTCAGAACCATTTGCTTATTCACTCATTTTTATGGCCGGCTCAGCCTGCCCTGAGGGTAGGGCTGGCGCAGCATGTGGTGCCAGGGATCAAACCGCGGTCCCTGAAGCCACCCAAGCTTCCCCAAGCAGGTGCTTTAGACCAGTTGTAGATATCAGGTGGTTTGCTCTAGTGACAGACGAAGTGACTAACACAACCCTTTTCCAGGCACAACATCAAAGGCATCTCAATTCCCAGCGAGATGGCTCAGTGGTCTAAAGCGCCTGCAGAGGAAAGTTAAGGCAAGCGCTGCGACCGCTCCTGGGTCCCTGGCACCACATGCTGCGCACACCAACCCCAGGACAGGCTGAGCCAGCCATAATACAGACAAATAAATGAGGTTTAAGAGAAATAAATTTTTAAAAATCTTTAAAAAAATTATAGGTGGCCATGGATTTTCCTTGGAGAACTGAGTAGGATCTGAAATGATGTACCTCAAGGGAGGCAAGAAGCTCTGATGATCACTCTGCATGACCTGCTGAGCACCACCATGGGCTAGAGCCCTCCTTGGCCAAGGCAGAACACATAAGAGCAAAAATGTTTTCTTATTTTAATACTAGAGATGATTAGTTACTATGGTGAATTATTATTACAGTTTATATTTTACTTTAGCATGTCTTCTGACTACTGCAAAGTTTAGTTAGTCTTTTTTTTCTCTTCCAATCTGTATCTCACCCTTTCCCTTCTTCCTTCAAGCTTTGCACTTGATTCATTTCGCATCTCTTAATTTGAAATGGATTAGTAGGCTTCTTCGGAGCTTATTAATATTCAACACATAAATGGCTCCTCATAGCTGTCCTTAAAGGCAATCCTGGTACATGTCATGCTACTCAAGTAGAATTGGTCCTGACACTATTAATCAGCTCTGTGTCATCTGGAAATGAGTCACATTAGCTAATGAGCGAGATTCTAAGTACTGGCCATATGTTTTTGCTGTAAATACCATTAGCTGATGGACTGCAGCCATTCTCTAAATTAGCAGCGAGGTAAGCTTTAGTTGAGCAAGAGGAAAAGCAGAAATGTGTTTAGATTCGGCTGCTTTTAGCTGTGGAGAAGGTTAGCTGTGACACTGTGAGTGGCTGCTCAGTCTTGGATCTGTGGGACATATATTTGCTTTCAGAAATCCCTTTAGTGAACCACATATATTAATCACAATAAAAATTGGGAAAAAGTTGTAATTTTCATTCATAATAGTAAAATATTAGTTTGATTTTAGTTTTGTTCAGCGATATCTTTTTCATTTTTTAAAACTATAAAACAATAAAATGCTTATGTCACTTGAAATGTTCATATTTTAAAATGAGTTTCTTTTTTTTTTTGTTTTCTTTCTTTTTTTTTTTTTTTTTGTTAGACTGGTATTTAAATTCACAACCTTACACTTGCCAGGCAGGCACTTGTGCCACAGAGCTATCTCCCCATATATATTTATAATTTATATAAAATTCCTGAAAATGACTAAGTAAATCATAATCACAACTATCAAAGAATTAAAAAGTTAATGTAAAATGAAATCTGAATATTCATTAAACATATCAAAGACGGTTAACTTATAATTAATCAGTGAGAGGAAAATTAAAAGCAGAGAGATATCCTCGAACACTAGAAATTGGTCGAAAAAAAAAGAACAAGTACAAAAGAATTGGCAAAAAATATTATTCTGGCTTATGTGTCATAGCCCTCATGAGGTTATAGGTGGGGCTCTGGGAGATGACTGAACTGTGGGTGCGATGCTGGGCTAGTCCACTAATGGGATTAAAGCTTGTGTGAGGTTGGGAGCTGAAGCCTGGGGCTGGAGCCCTCCTTGACCAAGGCAGGACACATAAGAATAAAAATGTTTTATTATTTCAATACTAGAGATGATTAGTTATGATGGTGAATTATTATTACAGTTTATATTTTATCTTAACATGTCTTCCAACTACTGCAAACTTTAGTCAGCTTTTATACTCTTTATTTTATTTTATTTTTTTGTTTTATTTTTAAATTTTATTTTTGAATCTATATCTGTGGCCTGGAAATCTGTACCCTTTCTGTGCTCTTGATCCCTGTCACTCTCTGCCTATCATGCCATGGAATGATGCTCCTTTGCCATGTTCCTCTGCCACGCTGCCCTGCCTTGGTATCATCCAACTGCTGAATGAAATCTCTATAAATTCTGAGCTAAAATAAACTTCTTTTACTTGTATGTGTCTGGTATTTTGTCCCATAACAAGAGAGTAACTAAGACAAATATGTAAACTTGAATCTCACCTATTCCTAGTGGAATTATAAATTCAGCAAGAAAATAATTTCAAAAAATTTGATACACTTTAGTATTATCATATCCTATGACCCAGAAATTTCACTCCCAAAATTTCACTCTTGGAAATCTATCACATCACACAGTTCACTAGCAAACACATGAAACAATGTTTGTTGTAGTGTTGATTTGGAATTAGAAAATCCTTATTACCCATTTATGCTAGGTAAATGAATGCATTTATTATATTATATTCATTCAGTGGGATATTCTGGAACTATTAAACAATATACCAAAACACCATAAATATACACTGCATAAATAATATTTCATGGAAAAAATGCAAGACAGATATTCATGCGATTTGAAAATTTCTAAATAGTCACATTTCTGTTCAAGCATACTTCACTAGCCAAAGTAAAATATCTAAATAAGAAGGATATACCTAAACTCTAGAAATTGTTGTCCAGGAACTAAAGGGAGAACCATCAGGGATTTCAGCTAAATCTCAAAGTTTTTGTTACTTAAAGTAAATTTTAAGATAAGAAACAATTTAAAATATGCAAAGAGAAAAACAGTAAAATAGTCACTAAAATTTCAAAAAATCTAGAAAGTCAAGAAAAAGAAACAAAAAAGCTATTTATAATGATGCTTAAATTTTTGTGTTAATGTAGTTAAATTTATATTCTTTATAAATATCTCTTGTAGTTTAAATTTGTATTTTATAAACAATTTCCTATCACATTATGTGATCAGTTTAAATGACTACAGTATTCTATTTATTTTAATGAACATGTGTGGCCTGTTCAACTTCCTAATTCAATTGAGTTACTCTAATTCAACAGCAATAGTTGTAATAGATATATTTGTATATGAAAATTAAAATACAAATGATATTAACAGTAACTTGTCATTAAATGACTTGTATGTGAGATAGTTTAGTAAATGTTTTCAATGCAATTAACTTATTTAATTTTCATTAAACTCCTTGAGAGATAATTATCTATATGGTGCAATGGAACAACATATAACTCCCAATGAGCTCCAGGACATGAGGGACAGAGACAGCATTCCAAGCAGACTTATGTTTCTCTCCCTGAAGCTAATGTGCTCTCAGCCCTGCTTCTATGTGACCTCCACGTCAAATTTTCAGTACAATACTCTGGCTTTTGAAATAATCCATCTTATTTCAATGGCAGAGACTGTTCTTTAAGATGGCATCTTCTTTGAAGCCAGGTTTCCTTCCCAAGCTATCAGGCAGCTAGGCGGGCACCTGGGGAAGGTGAGAGAAAAGCCTGGTGCCACGTATGGATTAAAGCTTCAAGTGACTATATCTTTATCTGTGCTTTTTATTTATCTGTTCACCAGATCCAAAAGAAGACGGCACCAGAGGGAATAGCACAGCTTTAGAAGAAAGAATCCTGATCTCTTGGTGAGTATTTTAGGGACATTCTCTCAGCCACGGTTGTTTTATGAACATTCATAAGAAATAAACTTTTATTGTATTTAAGTCAATTTGCATATTTAAATTAAATAGAGAGCCTTAACCTACCTCAGCTTACATAATAGGATTCATAATTAAATATTATGAATAATTTAAAGGCTCATGATACATGATAGGAAGTTGCTTTTTACCCAGATTAGATTAGTTTACATGCTCACCAGAAATTTATGTGGGACTGTCTTATCCCAGCTACCAACCTACCATATTTCCTAATTGCTTCTACTATTTGAGATAGTAATCTAATTTTAATATGTTTTGCTGTATTTTTAAAATAATAGTACTTGTGGTCTACCAGCATTAGCAGGAGACTGTAAAGCTATAAACCTAAGGGCCAGTGGTTATAGCTCAGAGCACTAAGTGCTTGCTTAGGAAAGCACAGGGGCCAGGGTTCAATTCCCTGGACCTGCCTGCTGCGCTGGCCCCATTTTCTGGGTGCGCTAAGCTGACGATAAAGTCTGGGCATGGTGGTGTGCTTCTGTAATCCCAGCACTTGGAAGGCAGGAAACAGGAAGATCACTATAAGTCAGAGCTGCATAGTGAGACCCTGCACAATAAATAAATAAATAAATAAGAAATAAAGCTATAAACCTAAACATATCTAGCTGTGTATGATCTCAGCAGGGAACGAGATTCATAGAAAAGGACCACATGACCTGGAAGCCAAGTGATCTAGCTCTAAGAACGTAGTTATATAAAGAACTTTGAACATTGCTTTTCTGAAATTGAAGAGAATAGAGAATGAATTTTCAGGAGAAAAATAGAGAATAAATCGGTATAAATAATGTATTAACTAGAAAAAGATGTAACTATAGAGCTTTCAGGATCAGATCCCCCAACCATGCAAACACAAATACAGACCCAGATTTTCAAGGAGAAGAGCCTGGAAGGGTGCTTAGCTATGATGTGTAAATTGTCTGTTTAGAATTTGACAAATGTGATGCTATAGGAGACTAGGCTAAGAAACACTTTGCTAGGATTTAGGGATGATCAAAGAAACTTTAAGTGTTATAATACAGATGTCTATCAAGCTGTTTTGGAAGGGTCTGTATTTATAAATAAGAGGTGATAAGGATTATCTAGACAGGCTTTTAACCCCTCAATACCAATTCAAATTTGTTCTTTGGATGGATTGGTTAAAAGTCTGCTAGTTCTGTAAATGCCATAGATGCATCCAGTTTTCACAGGAACTTTTTCTCTTATTCCTCTAAAAGCCCTGCACCTAACACTGATTGTGTATGCACAAGATGATAAAGCACATGATAGAACGAGCTGTCCTGCCAACAACGAGAGTGTAGGGACATTCCCTAATGCAGGGGCACTGCTTTTAATGGGGAAAATATTCTGGTTATACTTCTATCTTGGCACATTGTCTGGGGAACTCATCTACATTAATTAGTTTTTCATTTATTTGCAGCAGCAGGTAGTTGTAAAGGTCACCAACAGTAAGGTTCAAAGCCAGCCACTGCCTCTTACAGCTTTCTATTTTAAGTTGTATACCCTCTGGCTCAGTACTTCCATCAGTAATTGGGGAAATTACAGCGCTTGCTTCAAGGGCTGTATTGGTCAGCTTTCCAATCACTGAGCACATACAGTTTAAAGCAGCTGAGGTTTAATTCAGCTCATTATTTGGGAGATTTGGCTTGTGGTCAGCTGGCTCCAAGGCAGAAACCACAGAGAACAAGATTGCTCATTTCATGGTGGCCCAGAAGCAGTATAGCGAAGCAGTGCCAGAAGGGAAGGGGACCAGGGCCACACGCAGTGCCCAAAGGCCTATCCCCAAGACCCAACCAGGTATACCCAGGAAGGTGCTTTACTGATCCCCAGAGAATGAGTAAACCAGTCACACTGGCGCCATCAAGACTGACTGCCACATTCCAGGCCTTGTTAACTTACACCCAAACAAATTGGAAACCAAAATTTAATCTACACTTAAAGACAACAGACATTAATTCTTCCACCTAACATGAAATAACTGCTCAACATATAGCCTAAAGCGCAATGCTTAAACAATTCTCGAAGTTTAAACAATTCCAGGATTATTAAAAAATAAAACCCAACTCACAGAATCCTTTGAGACTCAAGAAAAGGTCTTTGGTGTGGACCCTTACAAAATGAGAAAAAACAAGTAACATACGCCCAAGGTACATTCCTGAGCCTACCATGCTGCCCCCCTCCACCCCTTCCTGCAGTGTGCACTGAGATGGCAATTGAGACTGGTTGTGGTGACTTGAGCCTGTAATCCCAGCTCTTGGGAGGCTGTAAGCAGGCAGATCACTACGAGTCTGATCTAGTAGACCCTGAACACTCTGTAGACCCTTCCCTAAAATACAAAAAATAAAAATAAAAGAAGAAGAAGAAGAAGAAGAAGAAGAAGAAGAAGAAGAAGAAGAAGAAGAAGAAGAAGAAGAAGAAGAAGAAGAAGAAGAAGAAGAAGAAGCCCAAGGTACAATGCCATAAGGTAACCATCCCTAGTTCCAAAGGGAGGAAGACTGTAATAAAAAAGAAGCAGGCCAATCAGGCCAATGGAAGACTGAAACCCAGCAAAGCAAATTTTAAGTGCTGAAGCTCCGTGTCTAGCATCTTGTGCACATCATGGCAAAATGAGTTCCAGAAGGCTTGCGCAAACTCAACCCCATGGCATTGCCCACTGCAGGTCACGTAGCTGCTCGTGTGGCTTAGCTCCACTCTCAGGTTACTGCTTTCCTTGATAAATTGTACCCTAATTAGCATTTCAAGAAATGGAAAGTAATGAATGGGGACCAGGGACAGCTGGAGTCTGTTATTGAAAATCCTGGCAAGCTGGGACTCCAGGTGATAGCAGCTTTACCTGTGGGCTCTCTGTTGTTTTCTCCCTTGCCTGGAATGCTAAGAGTTAACCTGTGTGTCAAACTAACGATAGGGTAAGAATGGAAGTTAACAAAGATCATGGTCACGTTCCTGACTAAGCACATGGTCCTCCTTTACTAAAATGATTATGCACTAGATCACACTCACTAGCCTAAAATCAAGCTGGTTTACTTCAGGGGTTCTTGGCTCACCAAGGGACACATGTCAGGGAGTCCTCTGAGCTACCTTCATCGAGTCTTCTCATCGTTTCTTTCGGCACCAACACGTAACATACTACAACAGACATTTCATGTTCCTGTAATCTTCAACTTTCTGGATTCGCCAATGAAAGTTTTGCCTTATTCATAGATTCACACCTTCACCAGCCTCCAGGGCTTCCTATGAAATCTAAGTATAAGCTATCCTGACCCTATGGTGCTTATATTCTGGGTGCCACTGAAACCAGTATCTTTTGACAAGGCCAAGGTTGCTGACTGTTTGAGCAGTGGCCTGCTCTTTCCTCCACCATGCTACCAGAGACCCCTGAGTAACTGGATCACTGGGCATAGAGAGACGAAACTCAAAGAACTAGTATCTTAAAATAGTCTCCTTGAATAGGTGTTTTGGGGGCTCTCTGCTGCAGTGCAAGTTGTATTCTTTTGTACCATTGAATCTGTGATGGGCAGAGTTCTGCTGATTTCTAGTTTTATTTTTCAGTTTTTGAGACAAATTCTCACTATGTAGTTTATGCTGGCCTTGAACTCAAAATAAGCTTTGTGCCTGAACCTCCTAAGACCTGGGATTACAGGCATGCTCCACTATGCCAGTCTTGTGGATTCCTGAGGTCCTTCAAGGCGTCTTTACTCTTGTCCTTGTTCAAAGCAGTTGGTTTCTTTTTAATGGTGTTAATCTTTTCAACAACCTGTTTTGTCTGGTTCTATCCTTACACATCATTCCTTTTTTTTGGAAAAAATAAGTCTTTTAAGATGTTCTGCTTTGGAAAACTGGGGGACTTCTGTGACCTAGCAGGTGACACAGGTCTGGCAGGGGAAGTAGGGCATTTGCTGAAGCTTCCTCCCCTGGGAACTGGGGCAAAATTTATATTTTGCCATTTTGATAGCATGGCTTTGGTGTGCAGGTTCCTGAGTGGCACACATGTTCTCAGAAAGTGCCTGAAGCCACGTGGGCCACTGTGCCTGCCTCTCGGTCTTATTGCAGCCTATTGTTCTAGGAGCCTTCAGAATCCAAGTGCCACTCCTGACAGAGCCTCAGAGCAGAGCAGGCCCAAAGAGGGTTTGCAAGAACATGAACAGAAGGAAGTCTCTTTGGATATACCCTCTTCTGAAGATAAGCCTGAAGTGAGTTTTGTTGAGTCCATGAGAGAGGACGTAAAGGACCACTTGAGACGCTTGAAGGATATGATCGTGAATCATTGGGTAGGCCCAGAAGGCCGCCCCCTACACGAAGTCCTGCAGGGGCAAGCCAGGGATCTCTGGCAGTTCTGAGGCAAAGAGGACTTGGACAAGTGGGTCGTGACCTCTGATAAGACAACTGGCGGCTGAAACGAAGCGTTCTTGAAAATGAGCAAGAACAACCAAAGTGCACTGCTCCACGGACTCTGAGCACTGAGGCCCCATGGATGGGGAGAGCAGCCAGAGTGGGTTCTAAGCAATGATTTCCAGGGTTCGCCGGGGCTCTTTTGAGAAGAGGATGAGTTATGACTGGTCCTAGTATAACAGTCTGTATCTCTGCGTCCGTGGTGACCAGCGGTCTTGGGTGGTGAACATCCGGGAGCAGACGGACTGCATCCAGAACAAGGACTGGATGTACAGCTACTTCATGTATACCTGTGGCGGGCCATGTTGGCAGGAGGTCAAGATTCCCTTTTGCAAATTTTCCTTCTCAAATAAAGGAGAAATTCGGGATGCCCAGTATAAGCTTCTTTTTTTTTTTTTTTCTTGTTTCAGAACTTTTGTTTGTTTGATTATTTATTTATTTTTATGTCCGGCTCAGCCTGCCCTGAGGGCAGGGCTGGCACAGCATGTGGTGCCAGGGATCGAACCGTGGTCCCTACAGCCCTAAGCAGGTGCTTTAGACCACTGAGCCATCCTGCTGGGCCCCTAAGCTTCTTCTTGATAAGATTTCTTCTATAGGATTTGCCCTGGCTGATAAAGTAGACAGTCCATCCTTCCTCGAAATAGATTTTATTAGTGTGTTTACTTATTCAGCCCACAAAGAAGAATTTGCTGACGAAAATTCTCCAGTGCTTAACCCAAGACTTTTTAAATAAGGAAGAAAAGCAAATAGTAATAATAATAAAATAAGAAAGAACATATGGCAGTTTTGAATCATTAAACTGGTGATAATAGCAATAGCTACAATGGTACAACAAAGACAGTATTTTGTTTTGTGGTACTAAGGCTGAAACTGAGGTCCCACAAGTCAGCTGTAGTCCAGCCCAAAATAAAAACTAATGGTGCCAGTTGTGGTGGCACATACCTATAATCCTAACACTGGGGAGGCTGAGGCAATACGATCGTGCACATTTAAGGTCAGCCTGAGACACAAAATGAGTTTAAGGCCAGCTTGGACTACATAGACCCTGTCTCAGAAAAAAACAAAAAACAAAACAAAACAAAAAATCCCTAATACTCATTCTTGAAAATAGGATTTTTTTTTTTTTTTTTTTAGGGAAAGGTCTAGGGTGTTCAGGGTCTCACTACTAGATTGGACTCATAGTGATCCTCATGTTTACAGCCTGCCAAGAGCTGGGATTACAGATGCACACCACCAGCCCTGCTCTCAATTGCTGTGGGGTGGGGGCAGGGCCAGCATGGCAGGCCTGGGGATGGAACTAAAATAGGATGTTATGCTTCATATAGCCATAAGTGAGTTTTTTTGAGGGGGCTGGATATAGGGCATGTGATACTAGGATTAAGTGTGTATGGTACTAGGGCCGGTGAGATCGATCAGCGATCAGCAGTCTAAAATACCTGCTTAGGAAAGCTTAGGCAACCGCAGGGACTGTGGTTTGATCCCTGGTGCCACATGCTGCAGCAGCCCCACCCCCAGGGCAGGCTGAGCCCATCATAAAAAAGAAAAGAAAAAAAAAAAAAAAAAAGAAAAGGTGTGTATGTTACTGAATTAATCCACTGGTTTGGCATAGTTCTGGGTGTGAATAATGGGAGGGCCTATTTTGGGGGAAGGCGTCACCACCCAAGGGGCAACGAGCCTGGGAAGGAGGCAAGGGGCCAGCTATATAGTTCAGTGGCCTAAGTACTCAGCACTAAAGGACTGAAGAAGTGGTAGGCTGCTACTGTTGCCTGATGCCTTCCACATACCCTGCTTTGTGATGGTCCCTCCGCTGTGCTGCCCTGCCTTGGAGTGAGCTGACCATGGACCGAAATGCCTATGAACTGTGAGCCAAATAAACCTTTCTTCCTCTGAAAAAAAAAATGTTCTGCTTTGTTTGTCATCCTCAGTTCTCACTATAAATCTGGCTAAAAGCGTTTGTCATTACCAATGTCACAGCATGAATATTGGGCTGCTCTGAAATGTCATCTGCCAGACATTCAGTCCACTTCCTTAATTTGACTCTCTTGAAAAATCTCAGGATATGGGAAAAACACAGGCAAATTTTCTGCCAGAATACATTACACCTGGCTTTTATTCCAACTTCTGGTGCTGCTCCTGTTCTCAGCTGAAAAATTCCTGAGCATGGCCTTTATTGTGTACATTCCTAACACCTTTCTATTTTCAGAGCTCTGTTTATAACTATCCATCAAACTTTGTCTTCCACATATCAGGGCTTCTTTAAACTAAAATCCCCAAACCCTTCTAATGTCTTCTGACAAACCAGTTCTGAAGATTTCTTTACCACAGGTACAGCCATGAAACCACCCTACTCCCAATCCTAAAGTTCTATTTTACTCACCTGTACTGTTGCTGGAATGTAATACCTCACACTCACATTTAAAATAGGTAAGGTTTAACTTGCTTCATGACTCACAAGATTCAATTCATGTTTGGTCTGGTTTGAAGGTAAGAGCAACATGGTGCAAAGTTACTTAGTTTGTCATGGCTGGGAAACAGAGAAGTAGAAAAGTGTCAGAGAGGAAGGAACCAGAGATCATACATTATACTTAAAGCTACACCTCTAGGACCCCCTCAGACAGAACCAGAAATGTGCTTTGCTGATCCTTTGAGATCTTGTACACCCATTAACTTGACAGAGTTAAGCTTAACTATCTCCATGGCTATTTGATTAGTTACACGTATGAAATTCTGCAGCAGGTTAAATCATGGTCCCAAAACATAACTAATAGGTTCCTATTCCCTGAAGCTTATAAATGTGACTTTATATAGTAATAAAAAAAAAATGTCTTGGCAAATGTGAGTTGAATCCTAAATGCAATTATATTTAAACAAAAGAGAAGTGGACTGAACTATGAACACAAGCACATAAAGACATTGTGAAAATGGGCACAAGACTGGAATAATGTGACAATAGTTGATGAATACTGAAGCCACCAGAAGCTCGAAGGGATAAGGAACATATTTTACTCTAGAAAGTATGCAGCTCTGTTGACATCTTAATTTTGGCCTAATGATACTGGTGTTGGACTTCTAGTATGCAGTACTGTGGGAGAACAGTTTTCGATTTATTTATTTATTTATTTATTTATTTATTTTTGAGACAGGGTCTCGCTATGCAGTTCAGGTTGGCCTTGAGCTCACTTTTGTAGCCCAGGCTGATCTCAAACTCGCACCCGATCCTCCTGTCTCAGCCTCCCGAGTGCTGGGATTACAGGCGTGCGCCACCATGCCCGGCAGGAGAACAGTTTTCTTTTGCTTTTAGTAACTGAGTTTGTAGAAATGAGATAGCATCCATAGGAAACTAATATTGATACTAATACTGATACTAATGTTAATATGCAGAGGCATGCCAGCAAACCTGGCATGAGCACTTGTGCTTAGCAGATCATGAGACTGTCCATAAGTTCACTGTTCAAAGTCCTGAGAACTAGGACAATTTAGACCATTAACTATATCTGCATAACCTTATCTGCTTGAATATTTAAAAGGGGCCATATAGATAAGTGTTACAAAGAGAGGATTCCATTTGATTATCTGCCCACCAAAAGACCTTTTAATTAGGTGAAAGAAGACAGAATAGAACACAGTTAGAACAAGACACCAGCTAACCTCCAAAGTATTTTATACTGTTTAAGTTGACCTGTTCATAGTCCAAGTCAGAAACCCTCTGGAAGTGCTATCAGCTTTCTCTCTGGGTTCTTGTGCTAAGAATAATGCAGAAGGAAGCTATGGACAAAGCAGTGGGGAATGCACTGAGAGTGGTTTTATTGAAGAGAACAAAGGGTGTGCTGGCTGAAAGGGAGGGTGTCTTGGAGGTGCCTAACTTCAGGGGTTCATACGTAGACTGTAGTGTACTACTGTGGTAGGCATGTGAAAATCAAACCATGGAAAGCATGTGGTTACTGATTTTAGCTAACACTCTGCCTCTCCCAGGAGAACAGACATCCCTTGTACACAAGGCCTCTAATATCAGGAAAACAGCTTTCCCTTACTCCCTGATTTCCCCAGCCAAACTCAATAAGCCTTTTCCCCTTGTCCTTGTACTGCAGCTTTAGTATCAGTGCTCTTTGTAGCCTCTCTCTGTCTCTTTCTCTTTCCCTGTCTCTCTCATGTGCTTGTGTATGCATATGTGGCTGTATTTTTATTTCACTCAGGTACTGGTATACCAGTTCAGTCTTTGGGCCTGGTTAGTAGAAATCTATCACATATATCTCTAAAATGTGAGGCTAAAGCACTGATTTAAAAACTTATAGCAGGCTTTTGATAATTAAATGAATGTACGCAAGTTATGCACAAAAATTCCAATTAGGGTTGTGTGTGTGTGTGTGTGTGTGTGTGTTCTATTTTTAAAATTCTGCAGCCTAAAGTTTGGAAGTGATATATTAGATTGGAGCAGTGGTTTCTTGAAAGAAAAGTGGTAGGAGATCAAAATAGTCCAAACAATTTTGTAGTGAACTTAAACCTTGCCTCTGAAAGCATATGCTGACATTAAACCCACTAATTAATGATAGAAGCTCTTTTGCCAAGTTTAAGCATAGATGAAGCTTTTAGAGATCACATGAGCTCTTCACAGCCAGACTTTAAAATGTAGTGAGGATTAAAGTGATAATATAAAGCAGCCACAAAAGCCATGTGGAGAAGTCAGACATTTATAATCTCTTGGTAAAGTGTTTGACCTCCCTGCTTTTAAATAGGGATGTGACCCACTTTTGGACCATGCCATGCTAGGTGAAGTTTACTGAAAGGTTTTTATATAAAATTTTTTGCTTTCAAAATGGCATAGAAAGCACAGAAAATTTTTCTCTTTTGTGCTTTCCTTGCCTCTAGTTTCTGAATGTACCTGAAATTCCAGTGATGAGTTGTGACATAAAAGAAACAACGAAAGGTTCTAACTTTCAACTGTGACACTGTGGAGCTGCTCACCGCAGGGGGTTGCCTAGCTCAGTGGTGATGAGCCTACGACATGCACGCTACAGCTGGCTATTTGTTATCATTGGCAGCTTTCAAAGTTGTCCCTCACTGACATAGGTTTTCGGAACTTCGACTTGTATACAAAATATCAATGCCCATTTTCAGACATTCTTTCTCTTGCAAGCAGAAGTTTTATTTATTTATTTGTTCATTTATTTATTTATTTTTAATGTATTTAGTACATGGTCTCACTACACAGATGGTACTCATAGCGATCCTCCTGTTTTCAGTCTCCCAAACTCTGGGATTACAGGCAGGCACCACCACACCCAGTCTCAGTTCCTCTCTCATTGTGCCCTGGGGAAGCAGCCAGCACAGCACACTGAGGATGGAACCCAGGCTCTGAGTCTGCTTAAGCAAGTGCTTTAATCTGCTGAGCTATCTGGCTGGCCCTAAGCAGAAGTTTTTTGTTTTTTTTTTTTGTCTTTTTGAGACAGGGTCTCGCTATGCAGTTCAGGCTGGCCTTGAGCTCACTTTTGTAGCCCAGGCTGGTCTCGAACCCACACCGATCCTCCTGCCTCAGCCTCCCGAGTGCTGGGATTACAGGCGTGTGCCACCACGCCCGGCTAGAAGTATTTTTTTAATTGATATATATATATAAATAAATTCTATCTTAGTAGTTTAGGTTTAGGGTTCCTGGACCACACTGAAATGTAACTATGTTATAATTTCTTAGAAGAGAGTATATAACACATTATTTCAAACTACTCAGTAGAAAGTGAAATAAAATTTGAAGGATGAATAAGGAATAATGTCTTAAATTTAAGTTAATTTATTAAATAATATTTATTGAGTAAACATTATTTGACAAGCACTATGCTGCTAAGAATACTAGGATGAGAGTTATGCAGTCTACCTCCATGTAGAGTGCTTTGTCTTTCATTTATTAAATGTGTACATTGTTATAAAATACTTAATCCAGTGTGGCTATGATAGCAGAAGTCAGGGGTGTGGAGATAGTAAAAGTAGAAACTACCACACATATACACAATTACAGATTTTATTTCATTTTAAATACAATTAGAGGAGCTGGGGAAATAGATCTGTGGCACATGTGCCTGCCTGGGAAGTGTAAGGTTGTGACTTTGAACCCTGGTCCCACAAAAAAAATATTATAAAAACGTCTCAGTTACTCTTCTATCATTGCTGGGACAAATACCCAACATCCAAAATGAAGGAAGGAAGGGTTTATTTAGCTCACAGTTATTGGAGATTTCAGACCATGCTTGGCTGGATCCAAGGCAGAGAGGCACATGGCAGAGAGACACAGTCGATGGTGGCAGAACAGCAGCAGTATAGTGACAGAGGCAACCAAACAACCAGGGGAGCAGAGAGCAACAACATGAGTCTCTCTCTGTCTTTCTGTCTCCCTTTATATTACATTCAGGCTCTCTGCCTCAGCCTATCTGCCTTAGGCTACAGCTATAAGACCAGAAGTACTCAGACCCATAATCCCATCAGTACTAAAACACATAATCCCAGGGACCATGAGGCAAGTCTCAAACTCTAGAAGTCCCTGCCCCATGATTGCATGAGGCTTTGGGGGGACAACTAGACATAAACCATAACAATAAATAAATAAACAAAATATAAATAAATAAATACAGTTAGAGGCTAAAGACAAATTTTAAGAAAAGAAATGCATTGCCTTCTCTTACAGTTTGAACTGTGCACTCCATGGCCCAGAGTTTGGACTAGGAGAAGAACTGAAAGATAGAAACCACACAGCAGTAGTTCAGCTGAAACCTGAGGAGCTATGACTCTGGTGACTGCCCTGAAGTAGAGAAAAATCTATGATTGGGCAACAAGAGGTTAGTAGGAACAATGGACTTGGCTGATTAAATCATAGGTACAAATATCTTGTGGATTTCTAGTTTGATTGCCAATTAAAGGTGATTATATTTCCAATGTGGAGAAGATTTTGAAGGTAAATGTATATTGGATTAAATCAAAGATCTGCTTTGATCACTATATGTCAAAGAAGTCCCAAAGATACCCAAAAGGAGAAGTCATGTAGGCATATTGGCGCATATGTCCCAAACACAGGAAGGAATAAACTCAGGAGATAAAACTTGGATGTCTCAGCAGGTAGTAGATCATATCAGTTAGAGGCAGCACGTAGGAAAAGAAGAGAAAGAAAACTCTGGACTGAGGCCAGCAAATGTTGACATTTAAAAAGCAGATGAAGAACAACAAGGTTTAAAAAGTAAAATCTGGTGCAAACCACTGCAGAAAATCAGGGAAGCATAGTATCATGGCAGCATGACATGACAGAGTTTCAAAAATTAAAGCATGATCAGAGACATGTCAAACATGATATTGAGTGGGGTCCACGCACCTACCCTGGGATTACAGGCATGACTATAGAATTGAGTGATAATGAGATCATTGATCATCAGCAACCATGACTAGATCAAATTTATTGAGCTGAGGAAGGAGGAAGGTGTGGTGTGGTGAGTTAAATACAGAAATGAATCATATTTTTGAAGTTTTTTTCTATAGGGTTGATATGTGTAAGAAGGAGTCATTTTATTAACTTTTTAATTTAAAAAAAATATCCTTAGGAGAAGGATCCAGTAACAAGGAGTTGCCAATATAGAAAAGGCATCAGCATAATTATAGAATAGGAGCCGCTGAGGGACAAGGGATCCAGAATTCTGTGCAGCCTGTGGTAAGAACAAGGATGTGAATGCTAATAGCTGGGCTGAGCTGGAGATCTGTCCCAAATTTCAGTTAAAGAATGATAAATCAAGCTGCATTTACCAAGGAGGGCATGCTCATTTGCAGCATGGTTGAGTTGACAACAATATTGTGACAATTCTAACACAGTGACAGCTACACGCAGAGAAATTCAACCTAGGCAAAATGTGGTGTGTGAAAATGTCTAAGTCTGTATAATTTCTAAGATCTTCAGATAAATTTTAGAGATAATGAGAGTTCAGGGTTTGGGAAAGAGTATATAATCTTGCTTTATCCTTTCCATTCTAGGAGTTCATTTATTCAAAAATGAACCAGACTTAGTCCTGGACAGGAACTTTTTGACAAGATACATGGAAATCCTGAAGTTCAAAATATAATGAATCACAAACATCGTCCTGTCTTCAAAAGATGGTCACAGTGAAGTGAATGTACTAAAATAGAAATGTGTCTCTGGAAGTATATTCTTTGGAAAGAAAACAAAATTGAGCTAGGAATGCCAGAGCAGGCCAAAATTATGGCCACCTTGGATACCCAAACTGTTCTAAGAAATAAGAATAGCATATTTTAAATAGCACACAAATTTTACAAAACAAAAAGGAAGCATAGTTAGATTAATAACTCATTTTCATATGTTCCTACCTTTTTATTCACAGTCGTTCCTTGTCATTTTGAATAAAATAAATGCTACTCATCCTGTAAGAAGCCCAGTCTGCCTCCTCCTCTGATTTTGATTCTTTTCCTGTTTCAGTTGTCCTCTCTTCTAATACCAAAAATCTGCCCTCTCCTTCTGGCTGATTTCCACCAGCACTGAAATATACTCTGTGTCTAGTATTTCCTGTTGTTAAGAAACTCCTTTGAACCCATGCCCTTCTAATCTAAAGACTTGAGTGATTCAGTTCTCATCAGCAACTTGTTCCTTAAATTCAACAAGACTGAGCTTACACCCTTTCTGTGCCACTGGAACTGGTCTTGTCAAAGTAACCTTTAGACTCACATTTTCCATTGTACTTGGTATTTTAGAAGTATTTTAATATAGTTCATTCTTTTCCTACAGTTTGAAACCTAAATCTAAAAAGTTATTTAGGCAATTTAAATTGTCTCAATTTAGTATTAAGCTAATTTTGCTTAAATTTTACTATTTCAGTGCCCAGATTCTTCCTGCCTCAGTGAATGAAATTCCTTATCAATCTCACTGCTACCATCATCTGCTTTATTTAGTCTTAACTTTGTCATTGACCTATTTTCTATTAACTATTACCTTCCTTTGGAGCATCTCACCTGTTTGCATATTTAAAATATCTTTTTTACATGAGTTCTCATATTTATATTTTGAACCTTCTCTCCTATGAGAATCTCATCAATACATGCAACTACCACCTACTTTTGATGCCTAAGAAGCATCACAGACTTAACACAGTCAAAGCAGAACTCATCTTTCTCTATTATTCCTCAGTAGTGACACCAGGGTGCTGCCAATATTTAAGCACAAAAGCTACAAGTTGGTTTGAATTTCTGCCTTTTCCTGACTTTCTACATCTAATTTACACCAAAGTTTTTGTTGCTGTTGCCTCTAATGTAATGGTAGAACCATCTAAAATTTCCATTTGTAATACTAATTTTCTGGAGCAGTATTCCTGAACCTTGTCACAACTCATATTTTGGATGAAATCAATTTTTCATTGTTGAATTTTTAGCACTATCCCTGGCCTTAAATAATAGATACGAGTAGCACCCTTCTTTCCAATTATGACAATCAAAAATGCTTTCAGACAATACAAATATTCTCTAGAGCAAATATCACTTCAGGCCAAGAGCTGCTGCCCTACAATGACATGCCATCTGGTGTAGAGATAAGAAATTAGCATCTCAAGAGACAAAGAGCAGTAAACAAAGCCCAGGGACAGCTGTGGCCTATTACTTGGAAATTCCAGAAAGCTGAGATTCAAGGAGGAAGACAACAGCTTACCCTAAAGGCTCCTTTAGTTGTCTCTTCCCTTGCTTGGAATCTTTTAAATTAGTATTTATGTGAACCTAGCATTGGGCAAATGGTGGAGGTCAGAGATTGTAGCCTTTCTTTACTATAGAGATTATGCATGTGGCCATAAATAAAAGTGAGATACTTCTGAGGGTGGGCTCATTTAGAGCGAGATAAGTCTCAGTGAGACCTCCGAGCTAAATTCATGGGGTCTTCTCCTTGTTTCTTTTGGCACCAACTCAACATACAATACATCGTTTCTTTTGGCACCAACTCATAAGATACAATAATTGGATTTACCTATAAAAACAGACCAAGTCAGCCTCCTTTTGACTCCCTGCACGCAATTTTGTAGAGTCATGAAACATATCATTTAAAATGATAAATTAGGTTATGTCAGTTCCTTGATTAAATCATTTCATTCAGAATAACATTGAATTTTTAGGTAACATTCACAGTTCTGCTGGATATGACTGCAGCTCACCTCCCTGGTCTTAACTCACACCATTAATTCAATGTTCTGGCCACACCCACACCATGTCTTAAACATATTGTTTGTTATTAAGACACTCTACTTGTTTTTTCTCACTCTGGAATGCTTTTGTCTTACTGTTTAAAATGTTTCCTCATAAAGAAAGTAGACTATAGATCATCTATTTAAATAATCCTCAAACCTTTATCCCTCCCAGCTATGTGCTATGACAATTTTTTCTTAGGCTTATCACTAACTACAGTTATCTCATTTATTTGTTTTTACATTTATTGTCTATCCATCCCAAGAGACTATAAGCTTCATGAGAACAAGATAATTATCCTTCTGGTTCAACACAGAATCTTTAGTTTGCATACTTAGTGACTGAATAAATAGATGAAAACTTTCCAGCACTTTATGTTCATATCAGTGCAAGCTTGAATAATATGATAGACAACAGACATAGCTGAATAAGCAAAAAAAAAAAAAAAAAATCAAGTGAAAGAGCTTCAAGTTGAATTATAATTACATAATAATAAACGTCCTAGCAATAATTTTTTGCTACATAACCCTCACTATTTAATAAGGTCTTTCCTGGTTCTAAAATGCCTTTGGTAGCTCTCTAAATCACTTCACTGTATTGTACTAAATCTCTATATAAAATTCCTTTTTTCTTTGAAGAATGTTGTTAGAATTCTCCGTGGAGAAGGATGAGCGAGTTGCTTCCATACATGATTTTCTTTTGTGTCTCATTGCAGCTTCAGAAAATACAAATAGAGTCAGTCAATCTTGTTTGGAGCCTGTTAGGTAAATCCAGTAACCCTTTCACAACAGATATCCCAGGATTAACTTATAATGTAGACAAAACACATGCACGTGCACACACACACACACACACACACAGACATAATAGCATGCTTAGTGAAACTGAACTTTTGATTTTCTTCTTTGATAAAGCTAGTTTGAAGACTTATTCTGTGCAACCCTTCAACAAATTTTGCTAGTGTCAGTTTTCCAGAGGTTGAGAAAAGCAGTCAACAAAATGAACATGTTTCTTTGTTCGTGACATGTATAAAAGATGAAGCAATGCTAAGGAAAATGAAACAGGAAATAGGCATAGGTTGTAGCTATAGTATTTGGTGTTTTAGATAACATGGTTAAGGAAGACCTCTTTGATTTGAGGAACAGCTTGACACATAAAAAATTAAAAGAGTAAATAAAAGCTGTGTGGCTATCTTGAAAAAGAGGGTTTTTAGGCAGAAAAAAATGG
Source organism: Myocastor coypus (assembly GCA_004027025.1). Taxonomy (NCBI): domain Eukaryota; kingdom Metazoa; phylum Chordata; class Mammalia; order Rodentia; family Myocastoridae; genus Myocastor; species Myocastor coypus. Next base: position 4,929 of record PVJA010017389.1, on the reverse strand, counting down.
CACGTACCAAAGATGTGGAACATAAAGACTCAGTGGGCCTGGATTATAAAGCAACTGTAAAAATTAGTATGGGAGGCAATGAAATTGGATTGGGCCTTTAGGGTAAAAATTTGTACAATTTAAAATCCACAGATCTGCGCCGGGCGTGGTGGCACACGCCTGTAATCCTAGCACTTGGGAGGCTGAGGCAGGAGGATTGGTGCGAGTTCGAGACCAGCCTGGGCTACAAAAGTGAGCTCAGGACCAGCCTCAACTGCATAGCGAGACCCTGTCTCAAAAAGACAAAAAAAAAAAAATAAATAAATAAATAAAAATAAAAAAAATAAAATCCACAGATCTTAAGAATGTAACTGGAATATAAAATATTTCCACCACAAAAACATTTCCTGTGACCCCTACCAATCATTTCAGCCCCAGTTGGTGCCAATTTTTCTGATTTTTATCACCAGAGTTTCCTTTCGTCTGTCTTAAACCGTAAGTGAATGAAATCTTACAATATACATAGTTGTGTCTGATTTTGTTTTATATATCCATGTTGCTGTATGTTAGGAGACTCACTCTTTTTTATTTCTTCTTATTACTCTATTAGGTAAAAAAATTATTGAGTCTCAGGGATATTAAGTTATTTTCAGCTTTCAAATACTGTAAATTTACATGTATGAGTATTTACATATCTCTTTTTGTGGACATGTTTCCCACTTCTCTTAAATAATTCTTAGGATTGAGATCTGATGATTAGACACCAAATGCTTCTGGAACAAAGACCCCAGTTATCTGTAACTATTCAAGGCCTGGTTTTTAAAGGTTTAGCAGACACTGGAGCTAATATTTCTATTATATCCTCTAAAGACTGGTCCTGTCAGTGGCCTAAAATGCCTGTTTCTGTCACATTTTCAGGGCTAGAAACCATAACTAATATTCAACAAAGTCAAAATATGCTGATCTATATTGGGCCAAATGGCCATAGAGAAAATTTACAACCCTATGTGGCAGACATTTCTACGAACCTGTGGGGGTGAGATCTACTCTCCCAGTGGGGAACTTTTTTACAGATCCCTGGGACTTCCCAAGAGATAAAGACCCTTGCTTTAAATTCAAATTTAGAGTAGAGGCCATTGCTTTGAGCTTTGCCCTCCCCCTTAAGTGGTTAACAAAGCAGCCTATTTGGGTGGCGTTTGACTAAAGAGAAGCTTTTGGCTCTTGAAAACATAATTTGGGAGTTATTAAAGGAGGACAGAATAAAAAGCTCCATGAGTCCCTGGAATTCCCCAATATTTGTCATCAAAAAGAAGTCAGGAAAATGGAGATTAATTACAGATTTAAGAAAAATTAATGCTATTTTTCAGCCAATGGGTCCATTACAACCTGGCCTGCCACAACCTAGTATGATTCCCAATGACTGGTTTTTAACCATTATTGATTTAAAGGATTACTTTTATACTATTACCCTTCAGCCACAAGATAGAGAAAAGTTTGCCTTTACAATCCCCTCTTTATTTTTTTTTTTTTTTAATTTATTTTTTCTTGTTTCAGAACCTTTGTTTATTCACTCATTTTTATGGCCGGCTCAGCCCGCTCCGAGGGCAGGGCTGGCGCAGCATGTGGTGCCGGGGATAGAACCGCGGTCCCTGAAGCCGCCCAAGCTTGCCCAAGCTTCCCCAAGCAGGCGCATTAGACCACTGAGCCATTCTGCCAGGCCCCCACAATCCCCTCTTTAAATAATAACAAACCTACTCTCAGATATCAGTGAAAAGTCTTTCCTCAAAGTATGTTAAATAGTCCCACACTTTGTCAGTTTTATGTAAACCAACCTCTGGAAGAGTTTAGATGTTTATTTCCCTCAGCATTAGTCTTACACTATATGGATGATTTGTTGTTTGCCCATTCTGACCCAAATAAATTAAAACAACTTGTTACTAAGGCTGAGTCAGTTTTAGGAGACTATGGAATAATTATAGACAATATATATATATATATATATATATATATATATATATATATATACATACATACAAGAACAACAACCCTTTGAATACCTACATAATAAATTAGATCAAACCTGTGTCTGGCCTCAGAAAGTTCAATTACAGCGAGATTGCTTACATACTTTAAATGATTTTCAAAAATTACTGGGAGACATTAATTGGCTTAGGCCTTCCTTAGGAATTCCCACCTATGTCCTACAAAATTTATTTCTTACATTACAAGGGGACCCTGCCTTAGATAGTCCCTGATCTCTAAGGACTTTAGCTGAAAAGGAACTTTTACAGATTAAACAAATTATACAGACTGCGTATTTAGGCAGAATTTGTCCCTGATCAACCGGTTGTGCTAGTTGTTTTTCCATCACAACACTCACCTACCGGGATCTTTTGGCAGAAAGATCGTATTTTAGAATGGCTATTTTTGCTTAATAAAAAACAGAAAAAACTGTCCACTTATCTACATAAAATTTGTAGAATCACTACTAAAGGTAGATTAAGACTTTGTCATCTTATTAGCACAGATCCCCAACAAATTATAGTGCTACTTACTCAACAAGAAATTCTAAGTCAATATAAACTTTCAAATAAATGGCTACTTGCTTTACAAGACTTTTTGGGTGACATTCACAGTAATTTCCCCAAAAATAAATGCCTTCAGTTTCTTAAAAGGACTCGATGGATATTACCTTCTATTGTTAAAACTAAACCTATTCCTAAAGCAGACACATTTTTTACTGATGCCAATAAACTTGGTATGGCAGGATATACAGCTCCTAAAACTAGAATTGAGCAAACTCCTTTTCGCTCTGTTCAAAAGGCAGAGTTAGTAGTCATCATTATGTTACTTCAAGATTGCTCTAACTCCTTAAATCTTGTAACTGATTCCCAGTATGCTAAACATATAGTAAAAGAAATAGAAACTGCTACCTTAATTACAGATGGTTCAGAATTTGTACAATTATTTTCTAAGTTACAGCTTCTTATTGGAAATGAAAATCAACCTCTCTTTATTACACATATTACAGCTCATACTACATTGCTTGGCCCTATGTCAACAAGAAATAAACAGATAGATCAGTTACTTATAGGTAGTGTTCAAGCTGCCAAGGATTTCCATGCTTCCACTCATACAAGGGCTTATCCATAAATTTAATATCACACACAAATAAGCACAGCACATCTTAAACTCTTGCTCACAATGTAGTGCTCTACAAGGCCATCACTTTCCTCAAGGAGTAAACCCAAGAGGAAATGCTGCCAACCAGCTGTGGCAGATGGATGTCACTCATGTTCCTTCTTTTGGAAAATTACAGTATGTTCATATATCTATAGACACATTTTCAGGTTTCCAATGGGCTACACCTTTACCCAGTGAAAAGAGTCAATACGTCACACAACATTTGTTAGAAGCATTTAATGTAATGGGGGTCCCACAACAGATTAAAACTGATAATGCACCTGCCTATCTTAGTAAAGTTTTAGAAAGAATTTTTGAACAATGTAATATTACCCACATTACAGGTATTTCCTATAATCCCCAAGGTCAAGCAGTTATAGAACAAGCTAATAGAAGTTTAAAAGAAATGCTTATTAAAAAAAAAAGGGGGGAAGAGTATGGGAATACATATGAATACACCTAGGTTAATAGTACAAAAAGCTTTATTTACATTAAATTTTTTAAATCTGCTGCCAGATGGATCTTCCGCTGCCCACGTTCACCAGACAAAGGAAGTCAGTGTTCCTTTACAACAGCCTGTTTTTTTTTTTTCTAAATGATCTTGATCAGTGGGTTCCAGGAGTTATCCAGAGATGGGGAAGAGGTTTTGCTTGTGTGATTACAGATACTGGAGAAGTAATTTGGGTACCAGCTCAACGAATAAAACTCAGAAAATGAGTAAGCATAAATATTCTGATATAAATCCTCCAATTGATGCAATGATCTGTCATCTCCAAACTTGTCATGTTCCAGAAGGTTTCAGTAGGATGAACAGAATATATTTGTAAATGGTCAACCCAGATTACATTCCCTTTTGTAATCAGTCTGGAGGAGGTATCTTTCTTTTATTAGTATAAATTAGGTTAGATATCCTTGGACTGGAGTAACATCTGCAAAACTATCAGTTTGGGTCTGACAGACTCAGGCAAGTTATAAATGATATCTATCTCTCAAAGGTTACTGAAAATTAAGCTATTTCTGGTACCTTGGGTACAACTGAGACCAAAAGATGGTTTTAGCGTTATTTTTAAGGTAATGTTGTTCTTAACCATCTCCCAACCCTTTATTTCAAAACGCTTTCAACTGTCTTGATGGAAGAGCTGGTCATTGGACATTTAGTGAGAACAGAGATCAGTGATTAATTTTAGTATCCTGTAAGTGTACCTGATGCCCCTTCAAAGAACTATCCGAAAAGTCAAGAATGCAAGTTGAGAAACTCTGCCTTCAAAGTTACTTTATAATCTAACTTTATATTTACATTCATGAACTTTTCCCAGCATCTGATATTAAGAAAACCTTGTTCAAGTCAATTTTTGTAATCCACTTATACTGATTCACATAATAATATGTATAGGATTTTTTTTAATGGTTAACACGTTCATTCAAAACTAGGAATCTTCTGATAGAATAAAAGGCCAGATTTTTCTGCTCTTGAGACCTTTTATATTTTGCGTTTTCCTCTCCAAGTGCTACCAGAGATCTGACTAAAAGCGAGACTAGGTTCTCACGCGTTTTCCTGCGGACCCCTGATGCCAGGGGCCTGTCTGGTGCTTAGAAGCTGGCTGATCCTGCCTGGCGCACAAGGTCCGCTCTTCCCGGGTACCTGTCAGTCCTTGCCAAGCGGTCTTCGCCGCCGCCGCCAGCCCAGAGGAGGCTCGCAGGGCTCCCGCGGCCAACAGGTCACTCGCTCAGCTCTTACCCCAGCACCCTCGGAGCTCCCCAAAGGCA
>PVJA010017388.1:0-41711 GCA_004027025.1 Myocastor coypus | reverse complement strand
ATATTGCATATTGTCCTCACAATCATTCTATAGAGTGCAGTGTGTGGGCATGACCCACCTCCCTATTAATGTTGCATAGAAAAAAGAAAGAAAGAAAGAAAAAAAAAACAGGAAAGAATATACTTCCTTTTGGACTAAGAGGAAGCAGATACATATACAATCAAAGGTTTTGCAACTGCAGTGTGCCACCAGTGAAGCTTGTGACGTTGGAGGCTATTGAATCTAAGCCTCCTAAAGCTCATCTCACCAATCTAGCTCTGCGTTCCAATGCCATACATTATTTTTAAAAGCACAGAAGCAAACACAATTTATATTGAGTGTTTACTATGTGACAAATAATAAATACTTTGTAACCTTTATCTCAACCCTCTCACAATGAGACCTACATACAAAAACCTGGCGTTTCACAGGGGTTGAATATGTTTCTAAACATATTCAATAGTTAATAACTGGCAAAACTAAGATCTCAAAACAGATCTGTGTAGATCACCAAACTATGGGCTTTGAACCTGATCCAGCCTAAAAATTACAGATACTCCCTTGGTCACATCCCAGTGTCATGTAACATTAACTGGGTCATACAATACTGCCAAGCTCCAACACTATTCTACAAAAGAGTATATCCAATTATCAGAGAGGAATAATTTGAAGGAGACTAATAAGTAAGGATGTTTTGATAGTCTTACAATTAAACAAACATCAAAGCTGTATTAACAGTAACAGACTACCACATACTACTCAAATGACATCCAACCAAAATGCACTCTCACATATATAAATATATGTGTGAACTATATACACACCCACATACTTGCTCATTTAAAATGTCACTTGCCAATATTCCCAGTCTCTAAAACAAAGACTTGGTCTATTTTTCCAGACCACAAAGAAATGAAAAATTGTCTTAATGTGACATGAGTCAAGGTGTCAATCTTTTTGCAAAGACTAACTTTTTATGCTGTGCTTATTTTAACTGTCTGATTTAGTGAGCCAACTTCACATGTTCTGACAAAAATTATATTGGGATTACCTCGGCTTTTGTTTTACAAGTCTTCAAAAAAGTAATTTGCTTCATTGTTATGCAAAAGTAATCCAAAAGCAAATACCTGTTGCAGAAGCATGAACCAAAAATCAACTACTATTTTTAACTCTTCAGCCTTCTAACTGGTTACAATTGACTACATCATTCAGAGAAAGTGTAAGCACTCAAAAGTAAAACTGAAAGTCATCTGTATCATTAAGTTAACCTTGCTTATATCTTAATTTCCCTACTTCTTAATTTACTTCTTAAATCAAAAAAAAATTTATACCATAAAACATTTCAAGTATAGAGAACAAAATTTTTAATAAAGTATCCAACTCAGTAAACAATTACCTTTATAAAGAGAGGTAATACACTGATACAGTGTTCAACGTATACTATTAAATTTTAAGCTTTTAACTAAATAATAGCAGGAGATAAAACTGTAAAACTATAATTTACATGTTTTACAAACTAATAATGACACTGACATTGTCACTTTGGAGAATTAAATCTATATTCCCTAATCGTACATCAATGGAAATCTCACTATTTTAAAAAGAAAAAAATTAGCTAACCTACAGGAGAGGCACTGCCTATCCAACAATGTATTCTTGACACTGAAATACCAGACATTAACATTTATAAAGTCAACAACAGCAGCACTAAAAGAATTGAACACTAAAATAACCTGTAGGACACATTTATAAGAGTCTTCCAGGGACTGGGGAGATAGCTCTGAGGCACAAGTGCCTGCTGGGCAAGTGCAAGATCGTGAGTTCGAACCCTGACCCCAAAAAAAAAAAAAAAAAAGTCTTCCAACCTTGTACAGTCACATATAATACAGATAAAGCAAACAACTAATAAAAAATGAAAGGACTTCTACATAAATGTAGGACAGAAACATAAAGAATCTACCATGTGCTATGCATAGTAAGATGTGTAAGATGTTTTTACACAGCAAATCTCATTAAATTTTCTCAACCACTCAAAAAGAACAGGTACTATGAGTTATAGTTTCTATGTAAATGGAGCTTCAGAAACATTGCCCTACATCACAAAATATTTAAGTGCTAATAGGTAGACTGCAACTCTGATCTGGCAGACTCCAAGTTCTATAAGTAAAGCAGCATGTGGCAAATACAATCTAGGGACATATGCCTTTCTTTGGCTTTGTTCTCACCCTTCTGTCCTACTCTGAAAGCAATTTAAAATCCAAATTGCAGATTATGAAAGACAGTGGGTTTTCCCCCTATAAACTAAGGGTAGAGAAATCTGTGTCCAATGGTGAGTACAACGTGACTCTGGGGAAATATTAGCAAGTTTCAAACAACCACAACCTCAGGTTAAATGAAGTTCAGTGAGTCATGGTATTTCCAGGCTACTGATAATCCTGACAAGAGAAAACTTTTAAAGTTGAAGTCCGTATTTGTTTTAGACAATTCTTCTCAATACTGAGCAAGTCTTCATACTTAAGAAGTAGTCTGAAGCCAAGAATACTACACAAAGCCTTTCACTGTTTTTCCCCAAAGAAAAAATAAAATGATAAAATTTACCAACTAGACTTTACAGAGTAAAACATGAAGTCTGGAAGAGGTTTCTTCTTATTCCTCAAAAGTGTCTTCCCTGTCACTTTTACCTGTTTATGAAAGAGGCAAATTAAGAGTCTCTCCATTCTCCAAAAAAGTACTATGCAATCAATCCCCTTTTGTTATTGGTTGTCTCTAAGATCACATGCATCAGAAAGTAAAACCAATAGGGTTTAATTTTTTTTTTTTTTTTTTGGTTTTCGTTTTTTGAGACCAGATTTCATTATGCAATTTAGGCTGGCCCTAGCCTTCAACTTTCAGTGACCTTCTTACCTCAGCCTCCTGAGTGCTGGGATTACACACATAAACTGCCAGTCTGGAATCATTTTAAGAATTAATCTACCTTGTATCCTTCTCAGTAAAACTAAAAGATATTCTTCTACTATTTTTTAAAATAAATATCAAAGATCACTGAAGAAAAAAAAATTACGTAAGATAGGCCACAATACCTATGTGCCAGATACTTTGCCATGTGGATGATCAAGATTGGATAATGTCCTTGTGCCACACATACATACACAATTAAGTAATAAATTTGGCTTCAAGGTTCTTGGTAGTTAAAACAAAATAGGTACCATTACTGGTTTTGACACAGTACAGATTTCTTTCTCTCTCTCTCTCTTTTTTTTTTTTTTTTTTTTTTTTTTTTTTTTTTTTTTTTTTTTTTTTTTTTTTTTTTTTTTTTTTTTTTTTTTTTTTTTGTCTTTTTGAGACAGGATCTCGCTATGCAGTTCAGGCTGGCCTTGAACTCACTTTTGTAGCCCAGGCTGGTCTCAAACTCACACCGGTCCTCCTGCCTCAGCCTCCCAAGTTCTGAGATTACAAACTTGCGCCACCATGCCTGGCGTCTTTTACTTACAAACAGAAGTTTTTCCAAAGGGCCAATATTTTGTCATTTTAATTACATGTGCAAATTCTTAACTACAGAAATCACTCATATCACTTCCTGATGGATAACAAATTTCTGTTTCAACCTCTTATGAACTATTAACACTAAAGAGAAATTTATAAAAGTGATTTTATAAAAATGATGCATTTGAAGTACAATATCTATAAACACTAAACATGTACAATTATCAAGCTGTTCTTAATTTTTTAAAATATTAGATAGGAAATTCAACATAGTCTGAAGGTCTAGGATAAGTCTTTAAGACTATCACATCACAGTATTTCCTCAGATACATTCTGTATGTAATACTTTTTTATAGTAATCCATAGCACAGGGAAGTATTTTTAGGCTCAATTTCATGGGTTTAGCAATTATATCTGAGTACATAATTCAGTAAACAATAAAAATGTGTGAAATATTTTTAAAGAGCTATTTATGTTTCTTAGGAAACTGAAAGAAAATGCAATTCAGCATATATGGTTACTATTAAGAGATACTCTGTAAACTAAATATACTGATTGGTCAGATTCACTGAACCAAATGAAACAAGCAGTAAAACAGAACCTTGAAGAATATTTTACTTTCCCTGAAACAACTTAGCATATGGACACCACTATTAAATAATTAGAGTACTTTTCCTGAACTTTAGAGGCGTTTACACAGTATGAATATGTAGGTGAAGTCATACAAAATTGGAAAGGTGTAAGTAAAAGAGTATACAATTATTTTAACTGGGATTTCAAAGAAATTAGAGTAAAATAATAGCATTTGATATCATTTAAATATAGACTCTAAAGAAGTTTAATGCACAAAAACAGAACAGAACAATGGTCACCTAAGGTTAGTGGGTAGGGGGATTGGGGAGATAATTTTGTGTAGAAGGACATAAAATCTCAGTCAAAAAAGAGTAGGTTCTGATTGTGGTAGACTGACAACTGGTGGTCAACATGTAACACACAGCTGAACTGAATCAACAAGGCTCTGGGTATGGGAGGCTCTGGGTATGGGAGGCCCGCTAAGTATTGCAGTCAACAAAATAAAAGAAGTGGAGAAGAATAAGAAAGGTTGTTAGGGAGGCTATTAGTTTTCATGGGTGTTCTTGCTTCTCCTGGAGGGAGCTTATCATCCTGGCTTTCTTGATATGAATGCAGCTATTCTCATCATCACAGAACCTTGCTGAGAATGGCCACAAATGACTTTGGGGTAGCTCTGGTAGTTACTTTGAGCATTGCTTCCTTGCTACAGACAGGCAGATAGTACACTGTTCAGTGCCACAAAGAAGCTTGTTACAAAGTTTTTCCTGATAAGAGACTCATGTTCTCATTGTCAGAGGAGCTTGGCACCTTGTAGCTGAGCAGGGCTGTGGTACCTTTCAAGAGTGCTCTGGGTTTTGGCTTAAGTGTTCCTTTTTGGCTTAAGTACAGATTCCTCAGCCTGCTAGCACAGATCCTTCATCCCACTGGCAAAGACTTTCTGGCTTCCACCACTGACTCCTTCTGGCCTTGCCAGAGCAGATCCATGAAACATACCTGCATGAGACATTGTCTATGGGCTCTTGGTCTCCAGTCGAAATCATGGAAGGCACTGTTACAGGCTCTAGGTCTTCAGATGGATTCTTTTGGTCTTTAGTGTGTGGACAGATTTCCTGTATTCTTTGTATATGACTCTTTGGGTGATTACTATAAAAATAGTCCTATAAATTGTATCCTGAATTAAATTGTTCTGCTTCCAATCCCTGACTCCAACACTGATTATAAGTAATAAAAATATATTACAACTTGCAAAATTTCTAAGGAAGATTTTCAGCGCTCTTACGGGGGGAAAAAAAAAAAAAGTATGAAAGGTGTTATGGTTTATGTCTAATTGTCCCCCCCAAAGCCTCATGGAGTCATTGGGCAGAGACTTCTAGAGTTTGAGACTTGATCCATGATCCCTGGGATTATGGGTTTTAGCACTGATGGGATTATGGGTTGAAGTACTTCTGGGATTATGGGTGTAGCCTAAGGCAGGAGCTAAGGCAGAGAGCCTGAATGTAATATAAAGAGAGACAGAGAGACAGACTCGGGCTGTTGCTGTTGCTCTCTGCTGCCCTGTTTGGTTGGCTACTTCTGCCACCATTTTGTTGCTGTTCCACCACCATGAACTGGATGCTTTCTGCCCTGTTCCACTCAGCCTTGGGCCAGCTGAATATGGACTGAAACCTCCACGAACTGTGAGCTAAATAAATCTTTTCTTCCTTCATTTTGAGTGTCAGGTATTTGTCCCAGCAATGAGTAAAAAGTAACTAAGACAAAAGGTAATATATGCTACTTGGTCTAATTTTTTTTAATTTTTATTTATTTATTTATATTATGGCCAGCTCAGCCTGCCCCACGGGTGGGACTGGGATAGCATATGGTTCTAGGGATCGAACCGCGGTCCTTGTAGTTGCCTAAGCTTGCCTAAGCAAGAGTTTTAGACCACTGAGCTATCTCACCAGCCCAAGTTCAACTGTTCCATTATTTATACATATATCAAAATATCATTTTATAGTCCACATATACAGTTTTAGTAAATTTTAAAAGAAAATTTAAATTTACAAAAGAATATAGCTTGCAGAAGGGGCTGGGGAGATAGCTCTGTGGCACAAGTGCCCACTTGGCAAGTGCAAGGTTGTGAGCTTGAACCCTGGTCCCGCAAAAAAAAAAAAAAAGAATATAGCTTGCAGAACTGGGAGTTATATATTTTCCAATTTTTGTTGTTTTTCTAAATATAGATAAAATAGATAATACTCTAAAGTCAGCTTCCTATATACATATTTTTGCGTCTATTAATTCAATCAATCATAGATCAAAAATGTTCAGGGGAAAATTTGTGTCTGTAACTGAATATACATTTTTTTGTTATTATTCCATAAATAATACATCACAACTATTTATGGAGTACTTGCATTGTACTAGGTATTACAAGTAATCTAGAGAAATTCAAAGTATATGGGAAAATATGTATGGGTTATATACAAATATTATCTCTTTTATAAGACATTTAAGCATCTGTAATCCTGCTAACTGCCAGAGTTCTGAAACCAAACACTATGGAACCAAACATACTGAAACTGTTTTAGCAGTCACTGTCCAAAAGTATCTACTGTAATTAATTTTATTGATTTGTGTAATAAAATTGGGAATGTTTTATTATAGGAAAAAAGATTGATATACTTGTACTCACTTACTATAAAATTTCATTTGCTAAGAAGCATGTATAAAGTTTCAAGAAAGAAAAACAGATCACCAGTGTATTATAATTATTAATTTATTTGACCTTACTGCACCCAGCAAACTACATGGAAACTTCTTATCCTGAATAATGGAGTGTAAGACTGAAGACAAATTATATATATTTAATCTGAGACATCTTCCAGTTTGTGGTAGTTTTGCTTATTTGGTGGTTTAAAAAAAAAAGGAATCTATGAGCTTGGGGTGGTATTACACACACACCTATAATCCCAGTATTCAGGGTCTGAAAAAGGATTACTATGAGCTAGAGGTCAGTGTCTGCTACATAGTGAGTTCAGTGCCAGCTTAAACTATAAAATGAAACTATCTCAAAAACCAAAATGATGGGCTGAGGCTAGGAGATAGCTCAGTAGGATAAGCACTTGCCTGGCAAGCGCAAAGGCCTGAGTTCAATTCCTAGTTCCACAAAACAAACAAACAAATAAACAAATCTTTCCTGCCTTAATTTTGGGTATTAGGTATTTTGTCCCAGCAATGAGAGAAGAGTAGCTGATATAAAGGGTAAAGAGCCCCAAATTTCTACAAACATTTGTATCACAGATTTTCTTAATTCCTTTATGAAGGAAAAATGACTACAGTAAAATACCCTTTAACTTATATTCCTAGGTTCAATTCCAGTATTCTTATTTTTGTTTATTTTTGTTTTTTACTCTGAGACTCAAAGATTCAGGGATTCTTTATATACTACATTTAAAAGAAGCTGAGAAAGATAAGGTTCCTGAGTTCAATTAAGATACATCTTCAAATTTTGATAAAATGCTTCAGCAATACTCATAAAAGTACTTTTGGATAATGCTGTTGTTCAAATCAGGAACATATTAGTTGCCAAGAATAAAGATTTATTTAAAAGTTACAAGAGGATGAGAGGGCTGCTCTGGTTGGGAATGAAAAGCCCCATGTGTTAAAGAATTCATTCCCCAGCTTGGCACTAAGGAGGAGAAAGGTGGTGGAACCTTTAAGAAGTAGGGGTAAGCTTGAAGTCTTCCAGTCAATGGTGGCGTTAACCTTTGACAGGAATACAGTACTGTAGGCCTTGACCCCTTCCTCCTCCTCTGTTTATTGCTTCCTCACCGTGAGGTGAGCAGCCCTGCTCTACCATGTGTGTCCTAAGATAAGCTGCTTTGCCATTGGCCCCAAAGCAGTAGGACCAAGAGGCTGATCCAACATGACTAAAACCTCCAAAATTGTAAGCCTAAATAAAAATCTCCCTTCCATAAATTTTAATATCTCAGATAATTGTTACAGCAATAGAAAGCCGAATCATGAGGCTAAAATTTAATCCATGGTAACCAAAGAAAATCTGACTGGCCATGTATGAGAAGTAGGGGCATTAGGCACTCCCTCAATTCTATTTCTGTCTGTCTCGGTCAACTAGCTACTCTGTTCATCCTATGCCATATTATAGCATCCTCTATCTTATACATTATGCTCTTCTAACTTTAAAACATACATAAGTTTTCACACAGCCTTTCATCTTACTCTTCCCTCTCCCCACCCCCTTCCTCTTCTCTTCTCATTCTCCTTTTCCGACCTTTTCCTCTAAGATCTTGTTGCCACAAGAGGTAAAAAATTAAAAACAGGATTACCATAGGATCCAGCAGTCCTATTTCTAGATATATATCCAAAGGAGTTGAGAGTAGGCTTTTGAAATATTTATGTTGTATACATAGCAATATTATTCACAATAACCAAGAAGTGGAGCATGCCAAGTTTCCACTGACAGAGAAATGAATAAAGAAAGTATGGCATAGTTATGCAATGGAATATTCTGGTCTTAAATTGTAAAGAAATCCTGTCACATGCTACTAAATGACTGCAATCTTGAAGACATTATGTTAAATGGAGCAGTCAGTCACAAAAAAACAACTTGTATGAGGGATCTACAGTAGTCAAAGTCAGAGAAAGAAAAAATAGAATGCTTGTCACCAAGCAATGGAAGGGGAAGGAAACAGAGATGTTATTGATGAGTAGAGTATTTTAGTTTTGCAAGTTGAAAAAGTTGTAGAGATGTGTTGTAGGAGTATGTGAATATACTTACTACTGAATATCCTTATAAGTAGTGAATTTTATGGCATGTGTTTTTATAATTAAAACATTTTTTTTCCTTAACATCTAAAAGAGGAAACTTGAATCCCTTAGATAATTTATTTGGAGTAAGTTCTATATGTACTGATCACTGGCAAACCTATGTAATGACTGGGGACAGATTTATCTGATTAGTCTATTTATCTTTTTATTACACACCTACTACGTTAGACAATGTTTGGTCCTCAGCCATGTGCCGATCTCTGCTGTGGTCATTTGGCTTGTCTAGTGTGCGTTCATACTAAGAGGGGTTGATAATCATTTTTACTTTGGTCATACATATTTCTTTTTCTTTTTTTTTTTTTAAAGATTTATTTATTTATTTATTGTTTCACAACCCTTGCTTGTTTATTCACTCATTTTTATGGCCGGCTCAGCCCGCCCTAAGGGCAGGGCTGGCGCAGCATGTGGTGCCCGGGATCAAACCGCGGTCCCTGAAGCCACCCAAGCTTTCCCAAGCAGGCGCTTTAGACCACTGAGACATTCTGCCAGGCCCGGTCATACATATTTCTATTGAAATATATCCAGATGTGTGGTTAAATACGTTCGATAGTTTTTGGCTTGATTTTGTTTTGCTTTGGCTTAGTTTTTTTGGTACCGGGGTTTGAATTCAAGATCTTGCACTTGCCAGGCAGACATTTGTGCCATTGAGCTATCTCCCCTGTCCCTGTTTTGTTTTGTTTTGTTGCACTAGGATTGAATTCAGGACCTTGTGCTTGCCAGGCAGGCACTTATGCTGCTGAGCTATCTCCCCAGCTACTAAATGAGTTTTTTAAAGATTTGTCTTTTGCTGTCTTTGCCCTTGACTATTATTTTCAAAATTCTTCATAAAAGTAGTTCTATAACTGCTGCAAAAAATGAATTGTAAAAGTGATTTTACAGCATAATGGTCTTTCCAATAAACTCATAAATCTCTTAACTACATTTTAAGTATTTGTATGCATTAGCAGTAGAAAACCTTCCAACTCAACGCATTACAAAAGCAAAAACCCCTTTCAGGATCATCTTATTTGGCACAAATAGATGTTGAGTATGCCTACAACAAAAATCTGTAATCCCAAATCCTCTGGAACCTGAAACCTTGAGCATGAACATAGTTGTACAAGTGAAAAGTTCTACACCCAGGAAACTTTGTTTCATGTACAAATTTATGACATCAAATTAGCTTCATATTATATGTAGGAGTATATGAGATATAAATTGATTTCTTGTTTTGATTTGTGTCATATCCCTAAGCTATCTTTTTATACATTCTGCAAATATTCCAACTACCTAAATAAGTGCTCAGTTTGCACTGGCTGAACCACTTTGGTGGTTCCAGGCCTCACACTCTTGTATGGACCTGTCTGAGTGAATATACACATTTAAATTTCTCCTTATACATTAATGGTTCTCAAATTATACTTCTAATCCAGACTTCTTTGGGTGATATCCATATAATCAACTGAAAATTCTTTCATTTGAAGAGATCAGAAATCACTAACCAAAACTAATCTCATTATCTTTACACTTTTTCTCTCCACCCTCCCCTTCCCTGTAGAAAATGTTCCTTAACTTTGCATTTTAGTAGATGGCAATATTTAACTAGTTGCCAGAACCTACAAAGAATTCTAGATGTCCCCTTTTACCCATTCAAAACTCACCCATATTCCCAATACAACCCAGGGGACAATGAGTCTCAAGTTCTTTTGATGGTACTTCAAATACATCTTATCATCTTGAACTGAACTGATCTAGCCTTTAGTAACATCACTGTAATATTCACCTAGATACTACACAGTTGGTCTTCATGTTGTTCTAGCCACAATATTCCCACAGTTAAACTTTATCAATGTTTCTTAATTTAAAGTCTAAACTCCCTGGAACTCTGACAGTAAACACACTCTGAGTTTTGGCCTGTACGTTTTCACTGGAACAATTATAAACTATAGTACCCTTTATGAACAGCTGAACTATGTTTCATCATTTTTGCTGCTCACTCACACCTACCCAGCTTCCAGATTCTACTGAGTTAATTGCAGTTCAGACACAATGCCATAGTGTTATGCTTCCATACTTTTATGGACTGCATGCCCTTGGTAGAATACTCACTTTCCTATACAGCTCAGTAGGATTTACACTTCTTATGAGTCAACTGAACCATATATTTTAGAAAAATTTTTGAGGCCAGCCTGGGCAACACAGTGAGACCTTGTTTCATAAACAAAACAAACAAATAAAAGGTTGGAGATGCCACTCAGTGAAAAGGCCCTGAGTTCAATCCCCAGTACTGAAGAGACAAGAGACAGGCGGGCAGGCAGGCAGGCAGGCAGAAAAGTGGAAGAGAACAGAATACGTGTACATGAGGCAAAGGGAAAGGTTGTGAGGGAAATTAATGGCAACATGCCTTTCAGAATAATACATCTTTAAAATGTAAACATCCACTGTATATTTCAATTGTATCACATATCTTTTCAAACACTTAACATTTCTTCATAGCAAAAACATTCCAAATCTTTCCCACCATATTGGGAAGTTATTATTTATAGTATTCCTAATCCTAAATTCCCACTAACCAACCTTTCCCCACTCTTCCTGTGATCACAACCCAGGACATGTCAACCTGATCTAAGTAAGAATAGCCTAGCAGATTAGGAAAGCTCTGGGTGTACCTCTGAATGACTAACATGTAGGCCCCAAATTAGGGAGGGAAGACCCATCTTGACATGGGAGGCGGCAACCAATAGGCCATAGCCTGGATGGAATAAAAAGGAAAAGAAAGCAGTCTTTCTATTTTACCCCTCTGGAGAAGCTCTGGTCTTTCCCATTACTTTGGTATATTTATCTGTAGGTTCTTCAGATCTCTAGTATTTATAGACTCTTCCTCCTTCCAACACAGGACCTTGGGCTTTCCGACACAGGCTTGCACAGGATTCTACAGTAAGCTCGAGACCTTTGACCTTAAATTGGATCCTCTGGCCCTAGAGCATGCAGACAGCCATTTTACATTCTTCCACTCATAGTTCTTCAGGTGGTCACTGTAAACCTACTTAGTAAATATTTACATAATCATCTTTAAAAATTAAATCTGTTCCTCTAGTGAACCCTAACTAATACACCTCCACTTTCTTCTACTCTCCTCAGACTCTGCTAACCATCATTCCTCTCTCAACTTCTATGAGATCGACATTGGTATATTCTAGAAGTCAGACAGAGCATATGGTATATCTTCTATATCTAGCTTATTTCACTTAGAACCACAATCTCCAGTTGCAGTCATTTTATAGGAAATGACTGCATTTCATTCTTTTTAACCACTGAATAGTATTCTAACATGGATATGTAATGTTTTCTTTATCCATTCATCACTTAATAGCCATCTAGATTGTTTCTATTTCTTTTCTATTTTCTACTAAAACTAATGGGAGTACAGTATTTTTTTGAACATACTGTTTTCATATCCTTTGATTGTGGTATCAGGGATCGAACTTGGGACCTTGCACTTGCTAGGCAGGCCCTCGTGCTGCTGATCTACATCCCTGGCTCCATATCCTTTGAATATATAAAGAAAATTGTTAGATCACATGGCAGTTCTATTTTGAGTTATTTATTCTCACTGGTGGTACACACGACTTCGCTTTTCACCATATCTTCACAGGCACCTGTAATCTTTTGTCATTTTGATAACAGAAGTGGTGAAAAAAAAAAAAAAAAAAAAGAAGTGGTGTATCTTTATGGTTTTAGTATTCGATTGTCTAATGATCTGTAATGTCATGCTGGGATGTTCAACAATTTTTCATGTTGGCAGTGTATGTCTTTTGCAATATGTTTCTTTAGGACTCTTGCCAATTTATAAATTAGATATTTTTTCTTGAGTTATCTGATTTCCTTATACCTGTAAATTTTCAATTCTAATCCCTTGTCAGAGTATAATTTGTAATTATTTTCTTCCATTCTCTTCATTCTGTTAATTGTTTCTATTACTGTGCAGAAGCTTTTTAGATTGATGTAATTTCATTTGTCTATTTTTGCTTTCATTACATATAATTTTAGGGTCTTTTCCAAAAATCTGTGCCTATTCCAATGTTCACAAATGTTTCTCCTATGTCTTTTTCCAAGAGTTCCATAGTTTTAGGGCTTGGTCCATCTTGAATTGATTTCTGTATAGGTAAAGAAAGGGACATCCAATTCTCCCAGATCTATCTACTGAAAATACTATTTCTTTGTGCTCCTCATATAATTGCTGAAAATTAGTTGTAGATGAATGAATAGATGTATGAATTCATTTCACACATGTAGATGTATGTATTCATTTCCAGGCTCTTTATTCTGTTTCAGTGGTTTATGTGTCTTTGTGGGGTAGTTAAGACAGAATCTGCCTATGTAGGCTAGGCTAGCCTTTAACTTGCAGCGATGCTTTCTTTGTGCTGGGATTATAGGCGTAAACCACCAAGCCAGTTATGTGTCTTTTTTTCTAACTTAATACCACACTATTTAAATTATTACAGACTTGAATATATTTTAAAGTCAGGTAGTATAACACCTCCCTCCTGCCTTGTTCTTTTAGTTGAAGATTGTTTTGGCTATTTAAGATGCAGAGTTTTGTGTGATTCTATACAAATTTTAGAATTTTTTCTGGTTTTATGAAAATGTTATTGGATTTTTTTTTTTAAATATATTTGGTTGTTGGGGCCAGGCAGGATGGCTCAGTGGTCTAAAGCACCTGCTTGGGAAAGCTTGGGCGGCTTCAGGGACCGCGGTTCGATCCCCGGCACCACATGCTGCGCCAGCCCTGCCCTTGGGGCAGGCTGAGCCGGCCATAAAAATAAGTGAATAAACAAACAGAGGTTCTGAAAAAAATAAATAAAGAAAAAAATAAATAAAATTAAAAAAAAAATATATATATATATATTTGGTTGTTACAGGGTCTCACTACACAGCTCAGACTCATGGTGATCCTCCTGTCTTCAGCCTCCCCAATGCTGGGATTACAGGCCTGTGCCACTACACCCATACTCTGGATGGCTCAGCCCATGCTGGACACGGCACTGCCATGGCATGTGGTGCCAGGAATCGTACCACCATCCCTGTGCTTGGCTAAGCAGGTGCTTTAGTTCCCTGAGCCATCCTGCCAGCCCTATTATTGGAATTTTGACAGGGGTTTACACTGAATCTATAGATCACTCTGACAGAATACACATTATAACATTGATTCTTCTAATCTATGAACTCAGATGTCTTTCCATTTTTGTGTCCTCTTCAATTTTATTTTGTTTTTGCAGGACCAGGGTTCGAACTCATGACCTTCTACGTGCCAGACAGGCACTTGTGCCATGGGAACTATCTCCCCAGCCCCCCTCTTTTATTTCTTACACTAACGTTTTGGAGTTTTTATTCTACAGATCTTTCATCTCTGTGGTTAAATCCTAGTTTTTGTTTATTTGCTTACTTGTTTTAAGGTAATATAAATGGGATTCCTTTAGTCAAAAGTGGTTTCTTTATTAGACTTACTTACATTTTACATTTTTTAAAAAATGTTACAATTGTTGCTCCATCTGCTTCTTTGCCACCAAACCATGAAGTGCATAAGGGCAAAGCTTATGATTTCTTTTGCTGCAACCCTAGTATCTAACATGGTGCCTGGTACTTAGCAGGCCTCAAATAAGTATTTACAGAATAAAGGGTAGATCTATTGTATAGAAATGTAAGAAATTACATTTCTTACATAACCTATAGTTTACGTCTAACAGAAAACAAGAAATATAAGACTATTTTTCTTTTTAAAATATGGGATACTTCACTATATATTTTAATTCAAAACACAAATCAACTTGATTCTATAAAATAATTATTTATATAATCATGAGTTAAACTTTTAAAAATTTGTATATATTACTTTTATAGACAAATAAAAGAAGATAATATTTCTGGAATAAAAATTACACATGTCACATCAAAACTATGCTGAATAAAAACACAAACAGGTTACTTATAAAAACTAATTTGAAAACATTTTCATTTTAACTTGTTAAAAATTCAAAAGCTATTTCTCCATGAACAAATTATGTTCTGTCCTAACAAACCAATTTATGTTTGTAGGCACTGCCTAAGTCACTCCACTTTATATCAAATTGTTTAAAATAGGACCCTCATATGAAAGTAAATATGAGTGAGTATATTTTAAAACTGATGGCGAGTCAGAGACTTTGTATCTTCTTACTATACCACACACAGTAATGGAACTTCAATTATAATAGTAAATATTATTTTAACACACGGACTGACTTATTAACCACATCTGTCAAAGTACCATATATGGACTCAAATAGCAATGCTACTGATTCAAGGCCCATGTCGAGAGTCTAAAAGTTCTCCCATAGACAAGAAAGGGAAAGTATTATTATATCTTTTTTCAATATTGAAGATTTATTTCAAGCTTTCTCTCTCTTTTTTCTCTTTTTAAGACTGCATTTCATTATGCAGTTCAGACTGCCCTTGGGCTCCCTTTGTGGCCCAGGCTGGGCTCCTACTCACAGCAATTCTCCTGCCTCAGCTTCCTAAGTGCTGGGTTCACTGGCATGCATCACTGCACCTGTCTTCAAGCCTTTTCTTAAGAAAAAAAAAGTATAACCTGATAATAGTTTTATAACCTGAAAACAAGAGTAAAAATTCACCTAACTGCTCAGTTTTGAGTTGTCAATATTTAATCCTTTCATCATTATGAATTTTAGAAACGAAGTACTAATAATGAAGCAAAGGATAATTTTCATGTATGCTGAAAATATCTTCTTAATAGTAAGCTAACAAGGAGTTCTCATGTAATAGCATAAACATAATAGTGAGAGGGCCGGCCTGATAGCTCAGTAGACCAAAGTACCTGCTTAGGCAGAGCATACTGACAGGGCTAGTACCTGCTTAGGCAGAGCATACTGACAGGGCTTGGGTTTGATCCCCAGCATGCCCCTGGCCCTGTCCACAGGGCACACTCAGATGGTGACTGACACTGCACACAGTGGCGCACACCTGTAATCCCAGTGCTTAGGAGGCTGAAAACAGGAGGATCACAACAAGTCTGATCTGTGTAGTAAGACCCTATAGACCCTGTACTAAATACATTTTTTAAAAAAGTTCTTCCAGAAAACAACTTATTACCTGGTAATATGTACGATTAGTAGTCTCGGGAGGGTGTGTGGTCATCACATAGAAATATAAACACACAAAGAAAAAATTAAGAGACTATAGCTATTTTACCACTTAAGTGATTTAATAAAGGCAAAGACTAGTTTAAAAGTATTCTACAAGGTCCAAAGATCATTTAAAGGGCTAGTAAGAAAGCTCAGCAGACTACTCACCTGCTTTAGGCAAGCATAGGGACCAGGGCTCAATCCATGACACCAGAGGCTGCACCAGCACCGCCCACAGGTACATTGAGCCAAAACTGACTTTGGGCGTGGTGGTGTATGCCTACAATCCCAGTTCTGGGGAGCTTGAAAAGAAGGAGTCACTACATGTCTGAGCTACGTACTGAGACCTTGTACTAAATGCATTAAAAACAAAACAACAAAAAAACTAAATATCATGTAAAGCTTTTCCTATTAACCTCTCAAAATTCTTTAATGTCAGTAAATCTTGGAATATAAAACATCTATAATGTATAAATCTTGAAATTTTGGATGAAGATGTACATTTTATACAAACGATGTACAAAATGAATTAGCTTTTTGTTGTTGTTGTTTTTAAGTGTTCTTGAATATATATATACTCCAGGAAAAAAACAAATACAAGACTACATTAGGCACTGAACCTAGAAAGTATAAGACAACGGTGACATCTAGTGGCCATTTCTAATGAACACATCAAAATGCAGTGCTTAAAGTATGCTAAAAACTACCTGATTAGGACAATCTTTAGATATAAAACTAAAACAAGATAACTTTACCCATAAAAGTCTGCTCACTATTAATGATCTATTTAGATTAATATGAAACATTTAACAAGTGTAAGAAATATCTTTGGCACACTAAGTACATATTAATATATCAGATATGTAAAAAAGGCTAACAATTGGTGAAATGTGAACATGATAAGGAAAATAATTTTAAATAGTCAATTTAAAAAGCACTAGAGTGACTGGAAGTACTTAAGAAAATTAAGAACTGATATATTTATAAATTTATTCAAGTATGAGGAAAACATATTGGTCAATCAAACAAAAAAAAAACTAAACAACAACAAAAAACTGCCACAACTTTTCAAAAACAAAGTTCTTTCTCAGCCAAGTGTAACTGTGCATTCCAGTAGCCCTGCTATTCCACAAAGCTGGTGAGACTCCATCTCAAAAAACTGTTCCTCAAGAAAGTTTTTTAAATTTATCTATGTTTTGTATTGAGAAAGATTTTTTAATATTAAAGCAAGACAACTGTCAAGAAGACCAGATAGTCACCTTAAAGCAACAAACATGAGTTTGGATGCTGGAAAGATGGTGAAACAGGACTTTCTAATACTTTTCTCCTCACAGAAATATCAAATTATTCAACTACGTACATTTGCCAACAAAAGTACCTTTGCTAAAGCCTGAGTGTAGCACAGAAATAAGAAAAAATGTACTGAAGAGAGCCAGAAGCATAATTTTATACTACGCAGACAGCAAGGTAAGAGATACACATCTCTTGAGGTAGGAGTAAGGAACTGAGCTTCGCGTGTTGCCTCAGACCCCAAAGTGGGGCCCAACTCAGTAAAAGCCAACTCCAGAAAGAATATCCAGCATGCACATGGACTGAACTCCAAACACATCCTGGCACATAGTCAAATCCTGCAGCCCCAGGCTCAAGAAGTCAAATCCTGCAGTCCCAGGCTCAAGACCTGCCTCCCATACTTAGGCTTCAAGCCTGCCTTATCGCCAAGCCAAATGGCACAGGTTTGATGCCTAGGTATGTTCCAGGGCCACACCAACCCTGGAAGCCTATACTCTAGAAATTCTTTACCTCAAGCTGGCCAATGGCCCAGGCTTGATATATATCTTCAAATATGATGCCAGTGCCCAAAACCCTAGTCATCAGGCTTGTACAGATCCTTCCACCCAGTAGTCTAACGAAAGAGTTTTCCTAGGTTCTAAATCAGTGCAAAACTGGGTTGGCCCACACAGACCGAAGTTGCATGCCCAGGGCCATAGTACCAGCCAAAGGCATCAGGCTGACAACTACACAAAAGTGCCAAAGGCCATCACACTGACTCTACAGTCCCAGTGCTACACTGGCAACCATGGATCCACGACCATGGACCATCCGTGTGGGCCCACTACTACTGTAGCCATAGGGTCCAAGCTGGTGCTTGATCCTATTTTATTTATTTTATTTATTCATTATGGCTGGCTCAGCTTGCCCTGGGGATGGGGCTGCAAATCATGGTCCCTTTGGTGGCCTAAGCTTGCCTAAGCAAGCACTTTAGACCGCTGAGCCATCTCACTGGCCCAAAAAATTGAACTTCTGGTCAATACCCACATTTTCTTTCTGTGGGCTTACCCTGTGAGCCTATTCTCCTTGCTTCCTCCAGCATCAGGCCACCTTCCAGGCCTGCTCTACCAGACCCAGACCTAAATCAACCCCAGATAAATCCTGATGCCTTCAGAATGCCTCCAATTAAGCTCCTACAGACTCAGTATCCAAGGCTATTCCTATGGGCTAGGCTGCAGGCCTTTGACAGCACTAAGCCATAAAGTCTAGACCTATTTCTTAGGTATCAGGTCAGCCCTTGGAAGGTCCCAGAAAACACAGCATAGAGAATATCCCAGAGCCAACTATAGAAACTGACTTCAGTGTTTCTGTCCCTCACAGAAACAAGCTCTAATACTGCACTCGTGGACTTAAGTCACAGGTGCAGCTCTTCAGACCCAGAAACCAGGCCAGCCTACCAGAGGCTCTAGCAGTAAGTACATTTATGGCCCACACCAAACTCTCGAATCTCTGGATGGTCCTACAGGTGATGAGCTTTCCCAGACAAAGCCTGTCAACAAAGAATGGATAGGGCCACAGAGATAGTTCAGCAATCTAAGTGCCTGTCTAGGCAAGCAAAAAAAACCTGAGTTTGATCCCCTGATACCACAGGCCATGTCTGTCCCTAAACTAGGCAGGGTGATGCAAGCCTATAATCCCAGTACTGTGGAAGCTGCGACGGGAGGTCACTACAAGTCTGAGCTATATAGTGAGACCCTGTACCAAATACATAATTTTTTTAAATGAGTAAATTCTTACTTTTTTCAAGTGCAAAGGCAATAAAGTATGGCCATAAGAATCAAGAACAATTAGGGAAATATACCATCAAGGGAACAAAATAATGTACCAATTACTAACTCTAAAGAAATGTATACTCATGAACTATCTGACAACAAATTCAAGATAATAATTGTTTTAAGAATCTCAAGCTCAATAAACTTAAACACAGAAAAAACACTTTGAAAGATAATGACCACAATAAGAAATTTAAATAGGTTGATATTTAGCTTAGCAGTCTAAGTGCCTGCCTGGCAAGAGCAAGAACTGGGTTCAATCCCTGGCACCACATGCCTCTGGCAACACTGGTCCTGCCTCTGCGCTGCAGAATGAGATCCTATACCAAATATATAAATTGGCCAGGGAGATAGCTCAGTGAAATAAGTGCCTACCTGGCAAACACAGGGTCCCGAGTTTGATCCCTGGTGCCAAAAAAATAAATTCTGGATCTAAAAAACACAAGTGAAATTTAAAAATGGAAAAGATGGAGAGGGGTGGTTAGCTCTGTGGTTTAAGCACCTGAGCAGGCCATCCCAGTGAGGCACAGGGGATGGTGGTTTGATCCCCACACACACCCATAAGGCAGCTTAAGGCAGCCTGAGCCAGCCAATAATAAAATAAAATAAAATAAAAAGGGAAAAGGCAGCACCGAAAATAGAACTGACCAATCAGAAGAAAGAATCGGTACTAAAAGATAGGTAATGTGAAAATATAGTAGGAGAAAAACAATGAAAACAAATGAAGAGTGCTTGTAGAGTTTATGAGGCAGTATTGAAAAAATAAATATTTGAATTATAGGAGTTCACGAAAGTAAAGAGGGACAGTGAGATAGCTCAGTGTTCTAAAACATGTGCTTAGTCAACTTTAGGCAAGCACTCAGGGACCACAGATTGATCTCTGGCACTACATGCTGCACCAGCCCACCCCTAGGGTGGGCTGAGCCAGCCACAAAAAAAAAAAAAAACAAAGTGAAGAAAGATATGGCTTAAAGCATTAAGATTATTTAGAGTTAATAGCAAGAAAACTTTTCAAATCTGGGAAAACAAAAAATATCCAGGCACAAGAAGGTCAAATAACTCTAACCAAATTCAGTCTACATACGATGATATCAAGATATAAACTATCAAAGACAGAGGATCCTCGAAGCAGAGAAACTAAACAAAACATATATGGAAGATTTTGAATAACAAAACCCACAGCCCTTACAAAAGTGTGGTGATATATTCAAAGTGCTGAAGGAAAAATTGTCAGCCAGGAATAGTGCACTTAGAAAAGCTATCCTTCAAACATAGAGGAAAAATCACATTTTTTTTTCCAAAAAGCTAAGGGACTTTATCACTAACAGATCTGTCTAATAAATGCTAATGTAAAATTTTCCAGCTAAAAGAAAAGGATGCTAAACAGTAACATGAAAATGTATTGCAATTTGCCGGCCCTCTTCACTCAGTTGCAAAGTAAATACATGATCAAACTCAGAACACTCTGCTACTAGAATAATGCAGTGTATAACATCTATATTTTTTGAAAGAGGTCAAAAAAAAAATAATATGAAACAGGGCTGGTGAGAGAGCTCAGTGGACTAAGCGCTTGCTTAGGCAAGCACAGGGGCCAGGGTTCAATCCCCATCAGCACAGCTGTCAGGTACGCTGAGCTGGCAACGGAGTCAGGGCATGGTATGGCACACCTGTAATCCCAACACTGGGGATGCAGAAAACAGGAGGATCACTATGAATCGGAGCTGCATAGTGAGACCCTGCAAAAATAAAAAAAAAATGATAATATGGAAGGATCAAAGCATATCACTATAAGAAGGAACAGGAACAACAAAACAACCAAGAAACAATATACAAACTGGGCTTAATGGCATACACCTGCAGTTCTAACACTCAGGAGGCAGAGACAGGAGGTAAAGGCAGCATAGGCTGTGACTCACAGTGATCCTCCTGTTTTTAGCCTTCCCTGTGCTGGGATTACAGGTATATGCCACCATGCCTGGACTGGGTGGCGGGCTCACTGTGCCCAAGGGTATGGCCTGCATGGTATGTGGTGTCAGGAATTGAACCCCAGTCCCTAAGCTGGCCTAAGCAGGTGCTTCATCTGCTGAGCTATCTCGTTGGCTCGTAGACTTATACTATATTTTAAACCAAGGAGGACCCGGCGGGATGGCTCAGTGGTCTGGAGCGCCTGCTTGGGGAAGCTTGGGTGGCTTCAGGGACCGCAGTTCGGTCCCTGGCACCGCATGCTGCGCCGGCCATGCCCTGGGGGCGGGCTGAGCCGGCCATAAAAATGAGTGAATAAACGAAGGTTCTGAAACAAGAATAAAAATAATAAATTTTAAAAAAAATTTAAAAAATACAAAAAAAGAAACATTATCCAGAACGGATTGTATGTTGAAACCCAAATCAAGTTTAATAAATTTAAGACTGAAATCATAAAGTATGTTTTCTGACCATAATTACATGAAATTTAAAATAGGACAAATATCATAAAATTCACAAATACATGGAAATTAAACAACATGCACCCAAACAACCAAAGAACAAAGAAAAATTAAAAACAAAATTTTATTATAGGGGCTGGGGAGATAGCTCCGAGGCACAAGTGCCTGCGTGGCAAGTGCAAGATCGTGAGTTTGAACCCCGGTCCCGCAAAAAAAAAAAAAAAAAAAAATTATTATTTATTTATTTAGTATTTTAGGGAAACGTCGACAGGGTGTTCAGGTCTCACTATTCCACTGGACTCGTAGTGATCCAACTGTTTACAGCCTCCCAAGAGCTGAGATTACAGGTGCACACCAATTTCAACTGCTGTCTCGGAATACCCCAGAGGCAGGGCCGGCACAGTAGGACTAGGATGGAACCCTGGTCACTGTGCCTATTTGCAGGTGCTTTAATCCTCTGAGCTATTTGGCCAGCCCTGAAAATAAAAATTTTTAAGTATCTTAAAACAAATGAGAATGAAAATATACCAAAACTTCTAGCATGCTTCAAAAGCAGTTCTAATGAGAAAATTCACTGTAACAAACCTCCCTATGACAAAGATTTCAAATAACCCTATGTCATCCCTCAAAGTACTGAAAAGAAAAAAGTTTGACATCAGAATGAAGGAAATAATGTCAAACAAAGCTTGACATCAAAATGAAGGGCAGAAATAAACTAAAAATAAGCTTTAAAAAATAGGAAATATCAGCAAAACTAAGAGTGTTTTTCAAAAAAGATAGTAAGAACTAAAGAGGAGACATTACCATAGAAATATACAAAATTATAAGACCAACTACAATTTTACAACAGCAAACTAAGATAACTGGTTTGGAGAAATAGCTCAGTAGAATAAGTGCTTGCCTGCCAAGTATAAGGGTCTGAATTCAATACCCAGTTTTGAGAAAAAAAAAAAAAAAAAAAAAAAGAAGAAATACAACAAGCCTATAAATACATGAAGAAATGCTCTACATTAGCCTTATATGCAATGGAAATTAAAACAACACTTAGATACCATCTCACCTCAGAAAGAATGGTTACCATAAAGAAATCAACCAACAATAAATGTTGGAGAGGCTGTGGGGAAAAAGGAACCCTTCTCCATTGCTGGTGGGAATGCAGAATGGTACAACTGTTATGAAAATTAGTGTGGAGACTTCTTAAAAACATTAGGACTGGAAATCCCATTCAATCCCACTATCCCCCTATTGGGAATTTTCCCAGAAGAGCTGAAAACATAGCATAGTGATGTTTGTCAACCTATATTCACAGCAGCACAATTCATGATAGCCAAATCCTGGAAACAACCAAAATGCCCATCATCTGAAGAATGGTTGAAAACGATGTGGTTATTTTTATACAGTGGAATATTACTCAGCTACAAAGAATGAGAAACTAGAAGACTGCATATATAAGTGGATGTATCTTGAAGATATACTTGTAAGTGAAATAAACCAGACCTACATGTATAAATATCATATAGTCTCTCTAGTGTAAGAATACAAAAGAAGAAATAAAAATGGAAAGGCACAACACAGCTTAACGGAAACCAAGAACTTAAGGATTAAACAATGAAGAGACAGCAAGTAGAAAAATTAAGAAATATGGCAGGGGCAAAACCATGAACTTCTCTACACAGGATGAAGTAGACAATGGTACTAAGAATCTCCAACAGATTTTTGACACTCAGAGTAGCAATGTGTAAGACTAAAACCATGCTTCGAACGCTTGTCATTCTGGTCTTTTAGATGTGTGCTGCTTCTAATGTAATTTCAATTATTGCTATATCTCTCAAGTAAAGGTTTGTTTTAAAAGAAAACAAAAAAGAGTAATTAAAGAGAATACAAGACAAGGAAAAATGCCATAGGATTTACCTGTTACAATTTAATACATGCTTAGATTTCCAAATTTCTTTCTTTCTTTTTTTTTTTTTTGTGGTACTGGGGATTAGATTTCTAAATTTCTGTGTAAAAAACTGTAAGAGGGTTTTTTTTTTTTTTTAAATCACAGTCTATAGGGAGTTATTACAATATCAATGATTGACAGAAAATACAAGTTCCATGTTAAGTTTAAGGCATTTACTATTCAGAAAGACAGTGATGTTAAGCTCAAGTACCTATGTTATAGAGTAATAGTATCACTAAGCTTCTCTTCTGGAAAGTTAAGAACTTAAGTTTGCATACCAAAAATTAGAGAAAAAAAGGGGCTACAAGGATAGCCAATATTTTGGCCCTACCCCTTCAAGGTCAGTGAGGACTCTAGACATAAGAGAACCTATTCTGTAGCATCCTTTAACTCAGTGGTGTCCCAAATTTTCTGTTCAAGGAGATTATGGGGCCACAGAGGAAAGAGTTTGATGATCCATAGTGTGCCTAAGGAGAGTCACCTAGAGAGAAAACATTGTCTCAGGCTTTCAGAGAGCAAACTGGTCAAGCAATGGCCATGACTCATCCAGACTGCTGACACTGACAAAAGATCTACACAGTGTTGTACATGGGTTCAGTGTTAACCCTGAGGGGATATGACTGTCCCTGTCAGATACAAAATTTACATGTTTTATTATATAGGTCTTGCTTTAACTTGTCCTTAACCACCCAGCAGAAAAGTATAGTAAAGCCAGATTAGTATGCTGAGCTGTAAAAGGCTCAAGTCAAAACCTTCCAACATTGCCAGTTCTGCCAATAGCCCACTACTGTTATGGAACATTGGACTATGTATACAACTACTTTCTGTTAGTTCAATGAGAAGAAATATTTGCACCAACAGTGTTTAGAAAAGTTATCATTTCTACATCTTGTACTCAGAACAACTACTATGAAGACAATGATGTGCATTGTATTAATAAAAAACATAAAAATAGAAAATAAAAAAACAAAGATGCTGAATTTTATCAAAGACCACAAATTCATATATTTTTTTATAAAAGCAAACAAAAATTCTATACAGAAAGTGAAAAAAAGCTAATCTAGAAGGATAAATTTTTACAAACTACCTACCTATATCACTAAGTCATGAAGAAACAGAAAAATTCAAATAAACCAATAATGAGTAAAAAAATGGAATAAGAAATAGAATGTTCAAGACCTGATAGTTTTACTGCTGAATGTATGAAATATTTTTAAATGAATGACTAATATCCTTCTTAAACTCCTTAAAAAAACCAATTGATTATGACAGTTAAGCTTAACTGTGTCACTTGATTGGCTTGGGAGTCACCCAAAAGATTAGTAAAGCATATTGCTGTTTGGGTAAAGGAAGTGTGACTTTGGGTATATACTGTCACTGTCCCCATACTCTCTGGCATTGTTCCCCCTCTTCTGTTTCCTGCCCACCAAGCACTAGGCAGCTTCTTGTTCTACTCCTCTTCATATGGCAAATTCAATCTTTCTTTCATTAAGATGTGTGCAACAGGTATTATTTCCCAGAGAGGGGAAATCTAATACAGTAAGGAAGACAGAACACTTCTACATTCAATTTATGAAGCAAGCATTACCCTGATACCAAAGTGAAACAAGAAGAGTACAAGAAAAACAAAACAAAACTGTAAGTCAACATTCCTGAAAACTGTACATGCAAAAACTCTTCAATAAAACATTAGCAAGTTGTTCAACAATAAATTGAAAGAATCACCATAATCATGTGGAATTTATCCCAGTTATACAAAGATAATTCAATGTACCTAAGCTATAAATGATAGTATCTGTGATTTTCATTAAGTAGTTTATTACTAATTCAAATACAACTGGGCAAACATGATTTTAATATAAACACTAAAGTCAACTAAGAGTCTAGGCCACAAGTTTTCTTTCTTTCTTTCTTTTTTTTTTTTAGTATTTTAGGGCAGGAACTACAGGGTGTTCAGGATCTAACTACTAGATTGGACTCATAGTGATCCACCTTTTTGCAGCCTCCCAAGAGCTGAGATTATAGGTGTGCACCACCACAACCAGTCTCAATTACCATCTCAGCACACCCCATGGGCAGGGCCAGCACTACAGGCCTAAGCATCAAACCCCTTGTCTCTGCACCTGCTTACAGGTGCTGTTTGGCCAGCCCTCTATGCCACAAATTAATTAGATGTCTTCCAAGTATCAAACCACTCATTTTAATGATTACTTTGGTTCAATAATTTTTCTGGAAAAAAATACTAAGACCCAGAGTTTCAGAAGAGCACAATTCAAACTCACTAATATTATCTCTAAAATGCTAAAATGCTAATATTAGGAGAACAGTACAATTCAGGTCATAAAAACATTGTCCTAATTGTTTGAAAAAGTTGAAATAATTAGTGGTTTATTAAAACTAGGGAATACAAGTCAGAAATAAAAGAGAATGATACCTGCAACAATATTCTGCAATGCATAAAATATCAGATTAACAGATTTTAATGTAAACACAGCAAAACATTAACAACTGAAAAATTCAGGAGATCAATGTTGTTATTCATTGTATAATTCTTTTAACTTTCTGTGTCCAAAACTTTCTATAATAAAACATCAGGGAAAACACAAATGATAATCAGCATTCAACAGAAAATAAAAAATATATACAAATCTATTTTCTTCTACACCAAAACAATTTCCTTTAATGTTAAAATTTTAATCTAATCACATGGAAACTGAAACTATTTTTAAAGAGCAAGAACTAAAAGATGACATTTTAAAAATTGAAAAGACATACCCGAATTTCTTGAAGATTATGAAAATTATTTCCTACTCTGACTGAGATCTTGCTTGGCGTGTAGCTTTCATCAGACTTGTAGTCGGCATAAATACATAATGTCTTCACTGTTGTTTTTCTTCTAAAAGGAATTTTTAAAAAGCAAAATAATACCACAAGTACTTAAAAAATAGATGCCAAGAAAATACTCACATGTGACTAAATTACTAAAAAATTACAAATAACACAACTACTCATAATTAGAGGGAACTAGTTAAATTATATCCTTTCAATAAAACAGTACACAAAAATAAAATAGTACATAAATGGTCCCTGATTTATAATGGTTTCATTTACAATTCTGTGACTTTAAAATATTTGCGAAAGCAGGAAGTACTGAGTAGAAACCACACTGCAAAGGTTTTTTAGATCTTCTCCCTGGCTAGCAATGTGCAGTGAGATACACTCTTCCAATAACAGGCAATCAGCCATGAAATCACTGGGGTAATCAATCACACCCTACATACTGCTGTACTCTGGCTAAGCTTTGATATGCAGTAGATTAGGTGTATTAAACATAACTTCAATGTACATTTTCTATCTGTGTTTAAAACAATCATACAGCTATAACTATGACAGAAAAAAAAAAGCAGACTTGAAAATAGCATATTTAGGCAAGTTGCACTTTGGAGGAAAATAAAAATTTTAACCTACATTCAACTATAAAAAAGGACCTACATAGAATCATTAAAAAAAAAAAAAAAAAGTAAAAGCAACTATGGCAAAGTGGAACTATGACACATTTTTATTTTCTTTATGATTCTATATTTTCTGAATAATTTTCCAGAATGAGTTGTCAAGCATAATGAAAAAATATAATTTTAAAAAGTAGCCACAACAAATATCAGTATATTGAAATTTGCTTAAAAAGTTAAATTTTAATGTAAACTGGCAGTAACTTAGTAACAATAAACTTGAAGAAAAGTAGTTCACAAAAGTCAGTTCACAAAAAAGCTGGAGGTCTGTAGCTCCTCCTAAGAGAACTGTATTTGTGTAACCTTTTCTATTATCAAAAAAGAATGGGAAGTTAGGGACTTTTCCTCAGATCAAGATGTAAAACACTACAGCCTGGAACTTCTGACAAAGAACAAATGCCATTTCTAGATTCTCCAGAGGCCAAAGATATGAAATTGATACCTTTCTCTTCCTGAGGGGTTGGAATGAGACAAAAGCAAGCAAACAATAATTGGAAACTTTGAAGAGCATACTTAGGACCTAAATAAAAAGAAAACCATCTTCCTTAATATAAAGAGAGCAAAGATCACAAAGACTACTATTAAGAACTTTAAAAAAAAAAAATCAGATCTAAAGGATCAAGCTCTTTGCTCTGAATAATTTTATTTCTGAGTTATAAAATTCAAGATACTTTTGTGACTGAAGCCTACAAGACAAGCAGATAAGAGTAGAAAGGCAAATCACAATAAATTGTTAGTGACAATAAAAAAAAATAGTGGCAAATAGCTAATGAACACTTTGTGTCTGATCCATAAATGTTCTGTATGTATTACTTCATTTTTTTCCCTCAACTTAGTGATACAGGAACTATTACTGGCACCATACTGATTTATAAAAATGAGTGAATAAACAAATAAAGGTTCTAAAACAGTGCTTCTCTTAAACAATTTAGTCCAGTAAAAGGGACCAAAAAAGATAGGTATCTGCACAAAACTAATATTTGAAGTGTCAAGCTGAGGAGCATGTTTCTGTAGGAGCAAAGAGTAGCCTAATGCAGAGTATCAGATACCACATGAAATGAGATAAGCTAAGCCAGTGGTTCTCAACCTTTCTAATGCCGTGATCCCGCAATACAGTTCCTCATGCTGCGGTGACCCCAAAACAAAAAATAATTTTGGTGGCTACTTCAAAACTGTAATTTTGCTACAGTTATGATTTCTAATGGCTTTAGGCGACTCCTGTGTTTTGGTTGTTTGACCCCTACTGGGGTCGCGATCACGTGTCCATATTATGGGACAATCTGCTATGGCGTGTCAGAAACCAGAAGGCTAAAGAAGGATTCACACTATTGTGTGAGGTTCTAAAGCAAAATCTAATAAAAAACATAACCAGGGTTAGAGTTAGGATTAGGGTAGGATCCACTGAATGAAGGACAGCAATCCATAAGAGAGTAACTTACAATGTGTCAGACTCATTTAGAGAATGACAGTATTTTCACATGGCTAAGAGTACAAAGGATATAATTCCACAGGGAAAGCTCTGACCCTAAGTGGAATTAGGAGGCATGCATGTGGCAAAGAGAATAAGAAGAGTACAAGAATGATCATTTACAGGGAGACTAATGAAATAAATAATTATATTAAAAAGGATATGAGAGGCAGGCATGGAGACGCACTCCTGGTACCCCAGGTCTTGGAATGATGACATTAGAAGAGCAAGAGTGCAAGGCCAACTGGACTACATTGCAAGTTCAAGATTAGCCTGGACTACACAGCAACTATATTTAAAAAAAAAAAAACCTAGCAAGTTAGTTCGAACCTCAGTCCCGCCAAAAAAAAAAAAAAAAAAAAAAAAGTTACTTATAAAACTAGAAAGAAAGAAAATGAAAATAAAGGCTACTTACTTTGAATTCAATTTACATGTGCGCATGACCTATCTACATTCCCTAACTGTCCAGTAAGAAGGCTCAGGAACAGCAATATTCTTCTACTAGCAAGGAGCACATCCGACCTGAGATGTATCTCTATATTCCACAAAATAAACCAGATCCCCTTGGAGAAACACTTGATTCCCAGGCCAAGCCACAAAATGTTGCTAGAAAGTAAGAAAGTATTCAAGTAGTCACGGGCAGATATCAAAACTTATACAGCCACTGTAGAGGAACTGCCAGTGTCAAAATCTGGGACAATTTGAGCACAGAACCAAAAAAAAAAAGTAATAATTGTAAACCAATGAATAAAAGAAAAAATTCTCATTTGGATAAAATGAAAGTTAAATGAGGAATAACATACCCCAAAGTACCCAGCAGCTGGGGTTCAATCCTGGTGGGCTGTGCCAGCCCCGCCCCCAGGGGCATGCTGAGATGGGGACTGAGATCGGGCGGGTGGCGCGCACCTGTAATCCCAGTGTTTGGAAGGCTGAAAACAGGAGGATTACAAGGGGTCCAATCTGTGTAGTGAAACCCTGTAGACCTTGTACTAAATACATAACAATTTTAAATAAAGATACCCAAAGTACCACAAACTAACCACAAACATAGAAGAGTAACTTTCCTATAGCAGGATAGGCTTGACCAATGCTTTTAATATGCAATAAAAGCGAATATCACCAGTAATGGAGGAAAATCACACTCACACACCACACCTGATAGGACACAATAAAATGGATATAGCATCACCTCTGTGGTGTTTTTCCACACATATAACCTGAAGTTACTCATGAAAAATAATGGAAAAATTCAATGTGAGGTACCTCCATTGAAATAAATGACCTATAATTTTCAAAAGTGTCAAGATAAAATCAGGAAAGAGTAAAGATATGTTTGTTCCATATCAAAAGGAAGTAAAAAGAAGTGACCATAAAATTCAACCTGGCGAATTTTATGGGAACTGGTATAACCTAAACAAAAATGGAGAAGTAAATGGTAATAAGTGTGTCAAAATTTAATTTCTTGCTAGACATTATGGCATATGTCGGTGATCCCAGCACTCAGGAAGCTGAGGAAGGTGAACTACCATGAGTTTGAAGCTAGCCAACAACACAGTGAGTTCAAGACCAGCATAAGCTACACAGTGAGAGGTTTGTCTCCAACAGTAATAATAATAATAATAAGAAGAATAATAAGAAGAATAAGAATAATAATAGGGGCCCAGCAGGATGACTCAGTGGTCTAAAGCACCTGATTAGGAAAGCTTGGGCAGCTGCAGGGACCGTGGTTGGATCCCCAGCACCACATGCTGCGCCAGCCTTGCCCTCAGGGCAGGCTGAGCAGGCCATAAAAATAAATAAATAAACAAATAATAATAATTTTCTATAGAAGCAAACATTATTGTACAGAAATGACATAGTAAAGTATTCCACAGACACAATGCAACTTATTTTGAAATGACTTAGAAAAAACAAGTTGTGCCAACTTGCACTTCTTTGTAATTCTATTTCAAAATTCTTAACAAATTTTCCCTTTTTTAAAACACTTGTTTAAAAATGTCTTCCTCCAGTACCATTTATCAAAGAAACTATCTTTTTCCAATGAACATGTTTGGCCCCTTTGTCAAAGAAAAGGTGGCTGAATGTGTTTGTAGTTGTGTCAAGATCTTCCAATCTGATTCACTGATCTACAGGTCTGCCTTTTCACCAGCACCATACTGATTTTATCATAGTATCTTTGTAGTATAATTTCAAGTCAGGGATCATGATGTCTCCTGCCTTGCCATTGTTGCCCAGGATTGCCTTCTGCTATAAAGCACAAACTTGAGCCTTTTATAGTTAAATGAATGCAACTTGAGACCATACTCATAAGTGAAATAAATCAGACTTGTATGTATATTGTATCGTCTCTTTTCTATAAAAAAAAAAAAATAAACTGAAAGAGTAAGTATGATCCAAAATGTATGATAGATGTTATGAAAAGAAAAAAAACTGTTCAAAATGAAAGAGCAAGATAGGGAAAGGAGAAAATGAAACATACACATGCACACACACACACACACACACATATACACACAAACACACACACATACATGATAGGTAAGATAAATACACTGCTAATTTCTATGCATTAAAAAGTGTTTATGCTTATATTGTATGACTAATCTTTCATGCCTATTGTAATCTGAGCAACTACATTAAAGACAACAAAACACAATATATTAACCATTGTTAATCTTCTATTATATTGTTTTGAAACTGTGTAATTGTTTTTATCTCTTAAAAGAAAAAAACTATATAAAAAAAAGTGTCCTCTTCAAGTCTGAGGTTTCCTTAGTGGGGCAAGGGCTAAAAAGGAACTACAGTTATTGACTGTTTTAATGAGACCAACTACACCTTTGTTTAGAAGCAGCTCAGAGTATTAATTAAAAACACAGCCTTTGAAGTCAAACCAGCTGCCCTCAAATTCTGACTCTATAACTTCTTGGCATAAAACCTGAGGAATTTATAAGTCTATTTATTTAAGTGCAAAATGAAAAATATGATAGAACACACACCCAAAAAGGTTGTTATACGCACTGCAAGAACGACACATATTTATAACCCTATTAAATATTAAATTTAAGCTCTCGACATAATATATCTGACAATAAATGCTCAATAAATATAGTCAGTATGACCTATTTTTATTATTATCTGTTTTTCCCACAGCCCTTCCACACAGTTTTATTTGCGAGGGAGAAACACAAGCACCTAAGGATTGAAATATTTACTACCTGGCTGTATAAGTGATATTTGTTGGTCTGTACTCTTGGACAATAAGAACAATAAAAATATAAGGCAATGGAATGTTAATATATATAAGTGAAGCAAGATAACCAAACTTACTGGTTTCTATCTATGTTAACAAATTCTAGTCAGTCTCTGAATGTAGTGGTGCACGCTTCTAATTCTAAAACTCAAAGGCTGAGGCAGGATATAAAAAACCAGGTCAATTGATAACAACACAGTTGTTTTCCTTTTTCAAAAAAACTAAGCATTTTCAAGTTAAAGATATCCTTAGAGGTTCTAGGTTAAAATAATGTTTCTCTAAATGGTAGTCCAAATTGAGAAGTTACATAAATATTCCATAGCTGAAAAACTTAACATCATCATTCCATGTTTCCATGATAAAATAAATTAAGGCATTGTAATAAGTCATAAGCAAACTTTATTTTTCTAGAAGTTTTTGTCTGTTTGTTTGTTTTGTCATTTTGAGACACGGTCTCGCTATGCAGTTCAGGCTGGCCTCGAGCTCACTTTTGCAGCCTAGACTGGTCTCGAACTTACACCGATCCTCCTACCTCAGCCGCCCAAGTGCTGGAATTATAGGCGTGTGTCACCATGCCTGGCTCTAAATGTATTTTCTAAAACATAAATCTGGTTGGAAAATGTATCTGAGAAACAACTACACAGAGAAACTGTACAAGGTACAAGAAATTCATAAAACTTAAAATCTGTAATCTAGTTGAGCCAAAATTAGTCTTAGACAGGAGGCTCACTGTGAAATCTGAACTGTGTAGTAAAACCCTGTACCAAAAACATAAAAACAAATAAAAGTAAAACCTAGTCTTAGGGCTTAGAAGCACAGTTAGGTATACTTCATTTAATTTCTATATTTCTTCAAATTTTACATAAACAAAATAGATGATTCTATTCACTCCTTAGTTAAGAATTCAAAAATTTATTACCTGAACTGAATATTCACTAAATGAGGCTGGGAGCCATCTGATTGCCAATAAGTTTCTAGATTGTCATCTCGTAGCTGATCCACTCCAAAGCCTAAAAATAACAAAAATGACAATAAATTCCCATTAAAGAGATGTACAATCAAAACATAAAATTATCATGTATATCTATCCAGAATTTTTGATTAACAAGATTATCAGAA
Source organism: Myocastor coypus (assembly GCA_004027025.1). Classification (NCBI taxonomy): domain Eukaryota; kingdom Metazoa; phylum Chordata; class Mammalia; order Rodentia; family Myocastoridae; genus Myocastor; species Myocastor coypus. The sequence continues at coordinate 8,877 of PVJA010017388.1, read as the reverse complement.
ATGTAAAGCCAGAATTTCTTTTTTTTTTTTTTTTTTAAATCCAGATCTCAATTCTTAAGAAATACCACTAGCAAATAAAACCTATCATTACATCTTACTTCTTGTGGTTGTTGGCTTTGTAAAAAGTCTTTCAGGATATATATGCAAAGATCTGTATGTACTGAAATAATTTCTCACACTTTTTACAAGCTAACTATAAGAGTGATTTCTATATTCTGTAATACCTTTGAAAATGAAGAGTCTGTAAGTTTAATGCATCATTACAATAACAAAATGGATGAGAAATATTTTCAAAAAACATTTGGAAACCTAGTGCTTCAGGTTAATCAAAATTAAGTTTACTCTGACTCCATATCCTGTAGTCATTATGAATAACTGAAAATGAACTATCTTGTGCTTTTTCTCCTGATAGAAACCACAAGAATTCATTCTAACTCTAAAAATGAGACAGATTTAACAGTAGCAAGTAGATTTTTCCCCAAAAAAAAAAGTTAAAAGAATGGATTTAATTTACATTTCACTAAGTAATATACTTATTGTGGATCAAATTGAAAGGGTACAAGAAGAGCCTGGTGAAAAGTTACTACCTACTGTCTCATTTTCTCCAAATATAATCAGTGCAATCAGTTTCTTGTGCATTCTTTTACAGACATTGCACATATATAAGCAAGGACACATATTTTCTTTCCCCACTTCTCAACAGAAACAATGGCAAGCTCTATAATTTTGCCCTTAGAGTTCTTTTTCTACTTAATGTAGCTGGAATATTATTCCATATCAATAAATTCACAATTACAAAAAGTATAAACTGACACTGCATTTAACATGAATCTGACATATTCTAATTATACATATATAATCATTTATTATGTATTAACATGAAATATCTGAAGATAAAACTCCCACATTTTTGAAGCGTGTATAATATGCTACTGTCAAGAAATAATTATTTAGGGCTGGCCAGATAGCTCAGTAGTTTACAGTACCTGCCTAGGCAGAAGCAAGGATCAGGGTTCGACCTCCAGCATGCCATGCCACCCACCACCACCATCACCCCATGTTGGAACAGTGATTAAGAATGGGTGTGGTGGCACATGCCTGTAATCCCAGAGCTTGGGAGGCTGAAAACAGGAGAATCACTATGAATCGGATCTGTGTAGCAAGACCCTGCAGACCCTGTACTAAATACATTTAAAAAGAAAAGCAAAGGAATATAATTACTTAACAAAATCCCTATATAACATTTAATCTTCAATGTTTTAGTATAATACATAATACTATAATAAACACCTACTTATAATCTTTATGCATGATTCAATCTTGAGACTAGACAACTAGGACTACAGTCCAGGTCATTGGAATTTTTAACTTGACAAATACTGCCAATTATCTCCTAAAATACCTCCTCACCAATAATGCATAGGAATATCTCTCTTCTGTCCATCCTAGTAAAATTTGGATGCTCTGAAATTTTTATACTATTTCAAAGACTTAGTATGAAAAAAGTCTAAGTATCTACTTAACTGGTTTCTATACTGATTACATGTTTATCATGATTGTGATTTGTTAACTTGACTTTCATAAGAATAGCCCAGAAGATATGTAACACTTGTATGTCTCTGGATGATTGACAGGGGGCCCCAAACTGAGAAGAAAAGACCTACTCTAGATGTGGGTAGCACCAACAGAAGGCTTTAAACTCGGACAAAGTAAAAATATATATATATTTGTTCCTTTAGTGAACTGTTAATGCAATGTTGAAGTGATATTTTCAGCATTTTGAGACAAAATAATTGCACCTGCTGCTCTTACCTTTTTCTGTGGCTATCACATTATTTTATTTTATTATTTTTTTAAATTTTGGTGCAGGGTCTCACTGTGCAACTCTGACTCAGTGATCCTCCTGTTTCCTGCCTCCCAACTGCTGTGATTATAGGTGTGCACTACCACACCCACACTCCATTGGCTCAGCACGCCTGAGAGCAGGGCTGGAGAGCAGGGCTGGCATGGCAGGTAGGGCCAGGAATTGAACCCTGGCCCCTGCCCTTTCCTAAGCAAGTGCTTAGTCCACTGAGCTACACCACCGGCCCTATGATTTTTAATTATGTTATTTGCATGATATTTCTATTGGACAGTACCATGTGGCCATGTTAACATGCAATCACTTTTTTATGGATTTACTAACCTGATAAGTGAAAACTGTATTTTATGTTTGTATTAATCATATAATTTCTTCTCATATAATATGCCTCTTCTTATTTCCTTATTTTTTTAAATGGACTTTGACTTTCAATTGATTTTTAACTTTTTCTGTCTTGGGTATTAACTCTTTTTGTTCCGTGTAAAAAAAATTTATGTATGAGATTTGAATCCTGAATGAATGTGCTCCCTTTACCAACACTGAACATACTAGTAGATGAGACATTTTCTCAGAGATAATGACGTTTATATTAATTCTGAAGTACTTGTTATCTAGCTAACAAAGTAGAAGGGTAAAGTAAAAGGGCATTCAGCAAACAAAGAAACTTGTCTAGGGCTGGGGATATAGCTCAGTGGAATAAGTGCTTGCCTAGCAAGTGTAAAGTCCTGAGTTTAATCCCTGATACCACCAAGAAAAAAACACAAAACAAAACAAAGAAGTTTATCTTTGAATCAAGATAAATGGCAAATACAGCAAACAAAAGTAGATCCTTTTAGAAATTAAGGTGTAGAAAAGGAAAGGAGTAGAAACATGCAAAAAGAGCAGGTCACACAGACCCCTGTGCACTCAGCTAGACTATGCCTTGAAAAATATTCAACGTACTGTCGATTTTTGTATGTCACAGGATCAATAGATATTTACATAGGTTCTTTATCACCAAGGAGAGAAAAAGCCATCAGGGTAATGCATGTTGCTAGTAGAAATGCTCCGAATAAAAGCAGTCACAGGAAAATGTTAAAAAAATAGTTTCCTATTTCACCTTAAAAAAAAACTTCTTAAAAATGTAAAAATTAAGATTTTTAATTACTCTATAGCTTAAATCTACACTGTCCAATATAATAGCTGTAAGAAAGAGAAGAAGTAACTGATTTATGAAACCCTGTCTTCTTTTAGTTTCTGCTATGATTTGGATGTGGTTTATCTAATAATATAGCTTCATGTTGCCAGAGATTTGATCTCTAGCTTGGTGGTGGTAGGGGCTAATATTGGGTGGTTAATCACTCAAAGGGATTAATGCTGGCCGCTTAAAGTGAGTTAGCTCTTACAGAGTGATTATAAAGGAGACTGCCCCCTCTACAGCACTAGGCCCCTTCCGCATGCAGCTGTCTCACTCAATTTCCTAACCATATAATAGCAGCCAGGATATCTTCACCAGGGATGAGTTTAAACTCTGTGAATTACCAGTTCCCATTGTTAGAGGTTTCTACTCTGAAGACCTCTCACCATGGATTACCCTTAAATTCATACTTCAATGTAAATTTTAGTTCTAAAGGAGCTTTTCTATGATCATGCAATCTAAAATAGCTTCCTATTCAAATTTACATTCTATTCAAATATTTTGCTCTTTAATTTTCTCCAAATCATATGCATCATTCAAATCAGAAAATCTTTCTTTCAATGACTTTCTCTACCACTTAGAGCATAATTTAAATTAAAATTTAGGGAGTTTTTATTAAAACAAAACCAAAATTTAAATAACTTAAGGGCATAACACAGTTGAATATGTTATGGATTAAACAATGAAGTGACTGGAAGCAGATAAAAGAGAAAACATATCAGGAGCAAAACCATGCACTCATGTAAACAGGATGAATCAGATATTGGTCTTAAGAACCTTCAAAAGGTTCATCATATTGATCATAGCACCATGTAAAACTAAAACTATGCTTGGAATGCATGTCACTCTTGTCTTTTTGATGTGTACTGTTCCCAGTGTAAACTCAATTACTGTTATTCTCTCTCTCAAGAGTATTAGTTGAAAGTAAGAGACTGGGCCAGATACCATAGACTTGACAGGCTACAATTTTGTATTTCCTTGAATTTCCAAATATCTGTGTAAAAATTGTGTAACTGCTTATATCACATTGTACGGAACGTTATTAGAATATCAATGTTGGTCAGAAAATATCAATTCCAAGCTAAGTCAAAGATGTTTGATATTCACAAAGCTAGTGATGATAAGCTCAATTACCTGTGTTATAGAATAATAGTATCACAAAGCTTTTCTGCTGGAGAGTTGAGAACATAAGTTAATAGAACAAAAATTGGAGAAAAAGAAGGGCTATGAGGATAGCCAATATTTTGGCCCTAGCCCTTCAAGGTCAGTAAGGACTCAGGATATAAGAGAACCTATGCTGTAATATGCTATAACTCAGAGATGTCTCAAATTTTCTGGTCAAGGAGATTATGGGACCTCAGAGGAAAGGGATGAATGAACTGTGGTGCGTCTAAGGAGAGTCACCCAGAGAAAAACAATTTCTCAGGCTTTCACAGAAAGCAAAATGGCCAAGCAATGGTCGTGACTCGTCCCGAAGGCTGACACTGACAACAGTTCTACAAAGCACTATATATAGTTCCAAAGCTAATCCTGAGGGGATTTGACCTTGGAAAATACAAAAGATGAATGTTTTGTTATACAGGTCTCGCTTTGACTTACTCTTGATCACCCAGCAAAAAAAAAGCTTAATTACAATGCATGAAACGCAGAGCTAGATTGATAAGATGAGCTGTAGGAGGCTTGGATCAACAGCCTCCAACATTGCAAGCTTCACTGGTGGCCCACTGCAATTGTAGAACATTGGACTGTGTATGTATGCATCTGCTTCCTCTTAGTTCAAAGAGAAGAATTTTCTTTTCTTTCTTTTTTTTCTTAGCAACATCAATAGGAAGATGGGTCATGCACACACACTGTGCTTTGTAGAACTATTTTGAGGACAATATGCAATGTGTCAACTGTTAAAAAAAGAAAGGGGTAGCCGGGCGTGGTGGCTCACGCCTGTAATCCCAGCACTCGGGAGGCTGAGGCAGGAGAATCAGTGCGAGTTCGAGACCAGCTTGGGCTACAAAAGTGAGCTCAAGGCCAGCCTCAACTGCATAGTGAGACCCTGTCTCAAAAAAAAAAAAAAAAGAAAGGGGAAAAGAAAAAAAAAGTAATGTTTATTAAAAGTGTTAATGTTTAATTGTTTGATCAATCTTATATACCTATATCTATCAATCTAAACTGATCTGATGATGAAAATATGTAATATAACCATTGTTAAATTTAAATAAATAAATAAATAAAACAAAATTTAGGTCATCTCATTAGGCCTACCAAAATGTACTCATAAAAGCAGTATCTTTACAAAAGATACAGATAAAATAGAACACATGTTCCCAAAATACAACCACATAGAATATCTTATTTTATATCAACAGTAAAGTTAAACAGAAAAGATATTTTTTCCTTTAATTTTGCTTTTCATCATGCTACAGAATTTGCTGCTTATGAAATGAAATTATTATATTATTATAAAATCCTGCTATACTGCAGGTAGTCACCAAATTTGACTTTTAATTTTTCCAGCTTATTGGGCAGAGACTGACAAATGTGCTGAACTGTGGAACTGCTTATGTGTACTCAATTAGGCTGAATCTACTAAATACATTCCAACTTTAATTGGAGTGAAAGATTAAGCCAGGATTTCTAAAGATACATTTTATAAGCCGGGCGTGGTGGCTCACGCCTGTAATCCCAGCACTTGGGAGGTGGAGGCAGGAGGATCAGTGCAAGTTCAAGACCAGCCTGGGCTACAAAAGTGAGCTCAAGGCCAGCCTGAGCTGCATAGTGCATAGTGAGACCCTGTCTCAAAAAGCAAAAAAAAAAAAAAAAAAAAAAAAAAAAAAAGATACATTTTATAAAGCCATGTGCTAGCTATCATGATGTACGAGGCAAGTAAATTTATATCATCCAAAGACTGACATTAACATTTTGAAACTTTAGTAAAATTTTCCCTAGCTGGCCGTGGTGGCGCACGCCTGTAATCCCAGCACTCAGGAGGCTGAGGCAGGAGGATCGATATGAGTTCGAGACCAGCCTGGGCTACAAAAGTGAGCTCAAGGCCAGCCTGAACTGCGTAGCGAGACCCTGTCTCAAAAAGACAAGAAAAAAAAATTTTTTTTTCCCTTATATTATTTCTTGCCTGTATTATTACATTTCTCCTGATTATTTTACTTCTAATCTTGCCACACCTGGATCCATCCTATATTTTTACTGTTAACAAACCTGATTGCTTTACTCCACTACTCAAATTTTTTCAATGGTTCATGCTACTTATCCAATAAAGTATGAACTTGTTATGGTTTGTGTCTAGTTGTCCCCCCAAAACCTCATGCAGTCATGGGTTAGGGACATCTAGATTTGAGATTAATACATGATCCACTGGGATTATGGAAGATTCAAAGCTGGGATTATGGGTTTTAGTATTACTGGGATGATGGGTGTGAGTATTACTCAGCCTGAAGTGGAGAGCCTGAATGTAATATAAGAGAGACAGTGAGACAGACTCCTCTCTGTTGCCATTGTTTATGTTCTGCTGCCATGAACTGCTTACCCTCTGTCCTGTGCCTCTCTGCCCTGGATCCAGCTGAGTGTAAACTACAACCTCCTGTCACTATGAGTTAAATAACCTTTCCTTCCTTTATTTTGGGTGTTGGATATTTGTCCCAGCAATGAGAGAAGAGTAACTGGGACAGAATTGTTTGAGAAAGCACTCTACAGTCAAATGTCTACCTAATTATCTAGCTTTAGTCAATACCATTTCCTTACATGCTGGTGTCATTAATTAGAACTTGTTATTTTTTAAATGAGACATGTAGTCTGAGTGGCACATCTTTGTACATGCTATTTTGTTCCCCTTGCCTTTATGTAATTAGTGAACTCTTACTTATTCCATTATGTAGAATGACATCACCATTATGATGATTAAGCAAAAACAAACTAAAAGATGGTAGATTTAGCTGGACATGGTGGCATACACCTATAATCTCAGTACTTGAGAGGATGAGGCAGGAGAACTACAAGTACTAGGCAAGTTGGGGCTCAGAGTGAATCCAAGGCCAGCCTGAACTGCATATTAAGATCCCAACTCAAAAAAAAAAAAAGACCAAAGAAAGAGAGAGATGATAGGATGAAATCTAACTGTATCAATAAGTACATCAAGTACAGTATAATATAAACACTCCAAATTAAAACATAAATAAAAATAGCAAGACTCAAGAATATGCTGAACAAGCTGAGAATCAACAATTCTTAGGTACCACAGGAAAAACAGTTAGAAAACCTCAAGAAAAGAGAAAAATAGAATCAATGATTATAAAGAGCAGAAATCATCATTGGAATCAGTACCTGCTAATAAATTTGAAGAGTAATTAACTACTTACAGTGAGTGAGTATAGACTAGTTCAAGAGAAAAAAAAAATTCCTGGAGACCCAGATTAAGGAAGGGCATGTAGTAATGGAGATCAAAGTTGGGTCCACACACATAAAACTATACTTCCGGAAAACTTTCTCAGGTTTGAAGAACATGTGCAAGAACGCAGACTGGGAGATGGCATGAGAAGACAAATCCCCCCAGGTCTCCTGAGAATTTCAACTTCAGGCCAGGAAAGATATTAGTCCTACCCTCTGTGGCAGGAGACAAGAGCCAGCCTGCAGGGATGGACAGATCCAAAGGTGATGGCAATGACAGCAATCTGCTTAAGCATAAGCACCCACCCCACTACTTACATCCAGAGAAAACTATGCTTCTTCATGGACCAGTGTGAGTGGAGACAAATCTTAGATTGTATAATTGCTATAGACTAGGTTTTATAGAGGAACCTCTTGAGCACAGGGATCACCTCACCAACTCACAGGCTATAAAGTGGGGCACAGAAGACATGACTTGCCGGATTCCAAACACTGCAAGTTGTGAAAGTAAACCACTCATTTGGAAATACACAGGAACTTTTTTGGGACCGGGTCTTGCTATATAGTCCGGGCTGGTCTTGAACTCACTATGTAACTCAGGCTGCCCTTGAGTTTGTAGTGATTCTCCTGCTTCAGTCTCTCAAGTGCTGTGGTTACAGGCAAATGCCACCATGCCCATTTTTTTCTTTTTTTGATGCTATTTATTTTTTTATTGAATTTTAAGAGGGGGTTATTTTTGTCATTGTTTGGTTTGTGGGGGTTATGGTGATTGCTGGAGTTTTAGTTCCCATTTTCTTTTTCCCCTTTTTTGTTTAAATATTATCTATCTTTATATGACAAGGTCCTTCTTTTTTCTCTCTTTTTTCACTCTTTTAATTTGTGTCTTTTTTTCTTATTTCCCTTTAATTTACTCTCCATTTTTAATAATGTATGCATGGGGCCCAGCGGGATGGCTCAGTGGTCTAAAGCGCCTGCTTGGGAAAGCTTGGGTGGCTTCAGGGACCGCGGTTCAATCCCCGGCACCACATGCTGCGCCAGCCCTGCCATCAGGGCGCGGGCTGAGCCAGCCATAAAAATGAGTGAATAAGCAAATAAAGGTTATGAACCAAGAAAAACATAAATAAATAAAATAAAAATTATTTTAAAAAATAATAATAAAAAAATTAATAATGTATGCTTTTCTCTGTTGTTTTTTCAGTTATAATTATCTAAGTATAGAAGAGCAGAAAATATTTCAGATATGCCATCTGTTTAGGCAAGTGCAGGGAACACAGTTTGATCTGCGGCACCACAAGCTGGGCCAAGCCCTGCCCCAGGCAATGCTGAGCTGACAACCGGACATGGTAGCGCTCACTTATAACCCCAGTGTTTGGGAGGCTTTAACAGGAGGATCACTACAAGTCTGAGCTGTGTGGTGAGACCCAGTACAAAATACATGAAAAAAAAA
>PVJA010017387.1:0-41741 GCA_004027025.1 Myocastor coypus | reverse complement strand
TCGCTCTTCCTCCTCTAGCCTCTGTAGTAGGCGCTGCTCCTCCTCCATGAGCAGGCGACGCAGGCGTTGAAACTCACCAACCATGTTCTGCCGCTGGCTCTCCACCATCTTCTGTAAAGCCAAAGGGACAGTAAGGCCAAGACCCACCTCCTGGGGCTGTTTGTACCCCAAATCCACCACCTAGGGCTTCCCAGCCCCCGAATCTATCACTCCTCTCATGGCTTGCTCCCTAGGCCCCAAACCTACCTGCTTGGAGTCTCTCAGATCTCAGATCTACCCTTTGGGGCTGCCTGGACACCAAACCCAGCCCTAGGGCTAATAAGACCCCAGACCAAGCACACAGAGCTTCCCAAACCCCAAATCCAGTTTTGGGGTCACATGTACCCTACCACATGTAATCTGCCACCCCGGCCCAGCAGACCAAGCTACCATCCTGCATCATGCAGACCCCAAACCTGATACCCAGTGCTGGTCAGACCTTGAATCTATCTTCTGGGGCCACACGGACTCCAAATGGCATGCTACGGTCCAATACCTCTACACTTCACCCCAAACCACCTAGGACGTTCCCCCACCCCACCCCTGCTGGACTTCCACGCCTGGTTTCCCTGCACCAAATCTACTACTTCAAGCACATCAGGACTCCATGACGGACACTTGCAAGTACCATTTCTGAAGCACACCTATTCACATTCACACTCTCATACCCTCGGCCTCCCTCATACCCTTTGTGGCCTTGCTGTGACTGCTAGTTCCAGGTAGACACCAGTGGGGAGTCCTGTATTCCTACCCTTCCCACTGTACCTGCCACCCAGGACTCTGGGGAAGTGCTTGCCTGCCACAAGGCACAGGTCTCCTCAGCCTGGGTTTGGAACAGCAGTGCATCTTCCATTTGTCTCCGCAGGTGCTCCAGTGACTTCTCCAGCCTCCCCTGGAGATACAGTGGGGACAGAGCCATGAGACCACCAAGGGTACCCAGCAACCTTGCCCAGGTTGGTCCTGAAGAGCCTGGAGCCCCCCCTTTCCATGCAACCTCCCCTCCAGTCAGTGGCACAGGGGCTGCATAGCACAGCTGCTAATGCCATTGTTGCTAAATTCCTATGCAGAAATCCTACTCCAAGGAGATGGTGCTGGGAGGTGAGGCTTGAGAGCTAAGAAGTCTGAGGGCCCCTGGCCTGCTCCACAGAAGGACACACCAAGACGACACCTTGAGTTCCAACCCTGCTCTTCAACCTTAGGACTTAAGTGGTACCCAGGATTCAAAAGGGCACAGATGGGGGTCTGTCCCATACTGTCTCCCACTCCCACCCTGGGGCATCCCACCTGCTCTCTTCCCTCGCTCTGCAGCATTTTGTGTACTTTCTGCTTCACCTCCAGGCCATGACCGCATTATTCTTTATGAATTTGTGTTTCTCATCCCCATTTCATGGCTCAGCTTGGGTCTCCCACCTCATAGGCCCTGTGCTGGCCAAACCTATCATCTCCATCCAGTCTTGACAGGCAAGGTGTAGGAGTTTGGAAGCCTGTCCAGTGAGCAGGGTTGAGTGCTGGTCGGCATAAGGAGCCCAGCCTGCCCGTCATCCAACCTGGGAGCAGCTCTCCAACAGGCTATGATTGCTGTCCTCAGACCTCCTAAGCTGGAGATGCAGGCCTGGCCCCTATCTTGACACCATGCACACCTTCAACCCAGCATCTACAAGCTTCTCCCAAGGGCCTACAGGGTGTTCAGGAGCTCACTACTGTATCAGACCCATAGTGTTTACAGTTTCCCAAGAGCTGGGATTACAGACACATGCCACCAAGTCCAGTCTCAACTGCCATTTCTGAGTGCCCCAGGGGTGGGGGCGGCATGGCATGTCCAGGGATTGAACCCCCCGGCACCTGGGGCTGCAAACAGGTGCTCTCATCTGTTGAGCTATTTGGCCAGTCCTTCAAGCTAAGAATTTTCAATGCCAAGGATCACAAACAACATTTTAAAGAATGGTCTAGGAGCTGGGTGTGGTGACGGCATGCCTGTCATCCCAGCACTCTGGAGACAGAGGCAAGAGGATCGAAAGTTCTAGCCCAGATTGGACAACTGAAGAACTCAATGAGACCCTATCTCCAAGTAAAAAAATGATCTGTAGATGCAAGCTTGGTGCAAAGGCCCTAGGCTCAATACTCAGTATTGGCAATGAAACAAAAACACAACAGACTAGGACATAAGGAGCCAGAATGGACCCATTCCAACAGGGTGACTTCCAGTGGAATGCATCTCTGTATGGTAGTGAGATAGGTCACAACTGAGCCGTACCCTGGGTATGGCCAGGAGTTTGGATACCAAGGTCTTGTCTTGGGCAGGCCTGGTTCTCCACTGCCTCCTCCTTCCATTCATCTTCTACAACCCCCTTTTCTCTCCTGCAGGTGCCTGTCACACAGCCAGACAGCTGGGTATGGAGGTGAGCCCAAATCTAATGGGGTCTCTGGATCGTTCACTTTTTCTGTGAAACCTGTTTATAAGAACTTTAAAATATTACTAAAATTTCTAAGTGTTCTGTATCAGTTTAATTTTCAGACCCCAGACAATAAACACAACAAAATGGAGGAGAAATCTCTTCTTTCCTGAAACAGAAAGGGTTAAGTGCTGCCTTATGAGACTCCTAGGTCAGCTATGGGAGCCTCTGGCACTTTCTGCACCCATTTTGGTTCCTGGTGGGGGGAAAGTGAGCTGGCAGTCTGGCTGACTGGGGTGTGAATGGCACTGCATGGACAGCCAGCGAGAAAAAAAACCCCACCGTTAACTGCCTACAGGCCCAGCGGCCTGCATCTCAGCCACCTCGTGTTAAACTCAAGGCAAAGGATGTTGCTGTTCAGATTTACATTCAGAAGTTCCTTCTGTGGGGACTCACAGCTGAGCACTGGCTTGTGTCCGCTACAGCCACAACAACGTGTTGATCTGGTCCACTTCTCACCCAAAGCACACAACTGGGTGCAACGAAAACAGAGTTCCTGTGAAGTTTATGGGCTGGAGGTGCAGTACAGGGACAAACCCCTCCCCAGCATGAAGAAAAGCCACCATACATCAGCAGGGCAGGGCGCAGGCTCTCTGAGCAGTATGTTTGGTTTCTAAGCAAAGAAGGTGGGTGGCACCTGCGATGCCAGAGGTTCCCCTGCCAGCTCCCACACAGAGCCCGCACAACACTGGCTCTGTCTCCGTCTTTTGGCGCATCCTCTATAGCGGCTTCTGCAGGACAAAAGTCCAGGTCCCAAGGCAGGCCTCTGGCCACAACCTTCAGCACTCTGGGAGTTCATGTAGTGCCGGCTACTCTGAGCCGTTTTCTCATTCTTCTGGCCGGAGCTCCTTCCTGACCCATGGCTGAAACCCTCACGCAGTCTCTCCTCCAGCTCCCCCTGCATCTTCCCTGCTAGGGTGCCGTCTCTCCCTGACCCTAAGTGCACAGCGTCCCAGCATCCCTACTGCCCTCGCCCCTGCAGCCCAGGGTGAGGACAGGGAACACCCACGATTCTTCCTCGGGCACACTTTTTGTCATACCCTGACTAGTGCACAGTTTGCCCAGAAGTGTGCACGGAGCTCCAACCTAGGCCCGGCACCAGTACTGTATTCAGCACTTGGTCCCCACCGCTCCCCGAACCCCGTCCCCGTCCCCCTCAGTGGCCTCCTGACCCTCGCGTCCCTCACCGGACGCACCTTTAGCTCCTCAGCCGCATCCTGCAGCGGCCTCACGCGGTGTGCCCAGTGCTCGCCCGCTCGCTCGCAGGCGCCGCACAGGAGGCGCAGCTCGTCGGCGCAGAAGGCCGCCAGAGGCTCGCGGTGCGCGGCGCACACGCCCTGCGGGACCGGCGACGGCGGGTGCAAGCGCCGCGCCATCTCGGCCATCTTGGCCAGAGGGCGGTTGGGGCGCAGGTTACTCTGCGGAGACAGCTCGCGACACTCGGGACAGGCGTAGGGACCCTCGGGCTGGCCCCAACAACGCCCAATGCACTCGCGGCAGAAGTTGTGACCGCAGTCGGTCATCACCGGGTCGGTAAAGTAGTCGAGGCAGATTGCACAAGTGGCCTCTTCCTGGAGGTTGGTGGACAGGTCAGGGGCAGCCATGGCAAGCGCCGGACCCCGAACTCCGAGACGAAAGATCCAGAAGGCTCTGGGTTCGGGACGCCGTCAGGAAGAGGAACCTCAGCGGAAGCCGGAAGCACTTTTTTTTTCCCCCCTTTGGAACGACCCGCTTTTGTCTCGGATTGGCTGCGGCGAGTCACGCGGCGCGCCGCCGGAGGAACGTGAGCGCGCGTCGGGGCCCGGAGTCGCGCGCCCGGTTCCCGCGGAGCCTCCTAGAACCTGGACAGTCCCAGGGCGCCATTACCGTTCGCGTCCGTGCCCCTCGGGATCTACGGGACTTGGAATGCGGACTGGGCTGTGGGGCCACAAGTCTGTCAGTGAGAAGCCCTTGCCTACGAAAGGAGTACCTTTAGTGTGGACTTTTGGGGTTGTAGGAGCAAGGGCCTCTCGGCGTGGGAGCGTTAGGACCGATGCTGGAGGTAGGGAAGAGGAGACTCTCGAATCATCCTCACCAGTATTTGGAATTTGCTCTTCACGTGCAGCTTAAAGGGGCTGGGGAGGCCAGGTGTGGCTTTTTAGAGTTCAGTGCATCCTTTTAAGGACCCAGAAAGTCCACACGGTACTAAGATGATGGTGCACTTATAGTCCCAGCACTCTGAAAAGGTGAGGCAGGACAGTCGTAAATATACACCCGTCCTGGACAAGTTAGCAAGTGGCTTAGTGAGGCGCTGTCTCAACATACAAAATGAAGGCACGTAGCTCAGTGCAAAAACTATGAGTTCAGGCTCCAGGATGGCAAAACAAATTAGGCCACACTGTGCTTAGGGTGCAGTTGTGTATTTAGAAATTGACCTCTTGCGAGGGTCTGCCTTTCTTTCCAGTGTTCTTTAAAAAGCACCTGTCAATGTAGTAGCCTCAACATGTCACTACTTTGTAATTCTGTTTGGAGAAAGTGCCCTGTGTGCTGCAGATGACTTTCTTGATACATCCAAGCTACCCCTTCACCCACATGGTCACTGTGGAGATGACCATCTGACCGGACTTGGGTGCTCCCAGGCAGAAGAAGGGCTGCAGAGGCCCGGGGAAGGTGGCCTGGGAGTAGGTGTGCAAGTGGGACCCATCATTCACACTGTAGAAGGACACCTCACCAGCCTCAAAGTCCAGGAAAATGCCTATGTGGCTAGGAGGCTCGGTGAGTGTGACAGGCATGTTGCTGGGCACTGGGGACAGTGGCTGCTTCCCCTTGGACAGCTGTATCACCCAGAACCCGTTTTCAGGGGACTTGGGCACTCTGTCCTTCCGGCTCACATTGTTCCTACACACGCCCAGGGCCCAAAGCCCGTCCCCAAGGAGGTTCATGCCCACTTCCCAGTAGTGCCTCCCTGAGGAGAAGCTCTGCTGGCCCACAGCGCAGGGGTAGGCCAGGAACCGGTCCTTGTTGCAGGCAGCACTGGCCTCAGGCAGGGGGCTGAGGTATCTTCGCTGGCGGCTCTCATAGAGGAGGAGGTAGGGGTACGCTGAGGTGGGGTCTGGCATCACTTCCTCTGCAGACAGGGCCAGGCAAGAAGTAGGCCAGTCAGGACCAGAAGTGGGGCAGGAGGCAGCTTAGAGGCTAATGACCCCTCTGGCTCTCATCCCCCCAGACACCCCTTCCCCAAGGTATCCCAGGGAGGCTGGACATAGGCCCATGTCCCAGCTACCCATGGCTGCTGGTGGGGCCGTGAGTGAGGGTGAAGAGGACCACAGGCCTAATCCAGCAGAGGAGGGAGGAGGAAAACTTCATACAGAACACAGGCTGTGTCCGGTCAATGGGTAGTGCAGTTCAAGGCCCCACAGGTGTGTGGCATCTGGGAGAGGAGAGGGGCAGGTCTCCACTTACCTTGGAAGCCTCGGAGCACGTCTCTCTGCCCAGGAACCCTGCATACAGTCCTGACCACCGTAGGGACAGCCACATCTGGGCACTGCACTCTTAGGTTGTGCTTCCTCCAGGGGACACAGGCTCACTGTCCCTTCTGGCCCCGCATGGAGCCCTCCCAGGCCCACCACTGCCACCACCTCCACTGCTGGGGACTTTGTACCTGGCTAAGGTTCCCTTCATTTCCTGCAGAGACAGAGAGGAGAGCAGGAATGGGCTCAGGTCTCAACTACCCCCACTGTGTCATTTTTAAGGCCATCACCAATGTCCATTTCTTTGGGACAGTGTCCTTGCTACCAGAATCTGAGTTCTCACAGGAAGCCATGGGGCTTACGCTGACTCCAGTCCATCCTCAGGCGATAGCCAGATGCCCAAGGATGCTGGAAGGCACAGGAGGGCCCTTCTCCTGTCCCTTAAATCATTTTGTTCCTTCTTTATGAGACAGGATCTCGTTATGCAGTGGCTGGCCTTGAGCTCACTTTTGTAGCCCAGGTTGGTCTTGAACTCGCACTAATCCTACCTCAGCCTCCCGAGTGCTGGGATTACAGGCATGCGCCACTGCGCCCGGCTTCTCTGAAATCTTTTACAGCTTCTCTTTGCCATACCTGAATGACCAGCTTCACTGTTCTTTTAACTGTGGGGCCATTTTCCAATAAAATGAAGCTACTACAGATGTTGCCACTGTCCATCTAGCAACGGAGTGGCTGGGTGACTAGTGGACAGGGAGTGAGCATGGCGTGGCTCACTGGTCCAAGTGGCTGGGATGTAGTTGGATGGTGAGATTTCATCACACTGCTTGGATTCCATGCAAATTAAAGCTTACGATTGTTTAATTCTGGAGTTTTCTACTTGGTATTTTTGGGCTGAGGATGACCATAGGTAACAGAAACCTTGGAAAATAAGACTGGATAAGGGGGAGCTTCCTCCTCTTTTTTAGTCCAATATGGATGCAGATCAGGCAGATGCACAGGACTGTCTAGAGAAATGGGGGTTGGTGTGTAACTGGCTGAGGCTTGGTGATAACAACAGCTCAAGAGTCCTGGGTTTAGAGGGACTCTGGGAATGGGCAGTTCTGAAGCACATTAATACCCTAACCTGGAAGAAGCATGGGGTTTAGGATGTTCAGTGGCCCTGCTGTGGTTTGTCCTTTTCAAAACTCACCCTCCCCCAATTGCATAGGTCCGCACCCCCAGGTCTCACTGACGCACACATGATCCTCCATTTAACTTTTTTTTTTCTTTCAGAACCAGGGATTGAACTCAGGCCCTTGCACTTGCCATGCAAGCACTTATTCCTCTGAGCTATCTCCCTGGCCCTTGATCCTCCATTTAAAATGGAGTTAGGTGCTGATAAACTCACTAGAAGGTGAAAACCTCAGAAGATGAAGATGTGCTTAATGGCCCTTAGTGTAGTGAATAGCACGCTAGCACAGTTGGACAGCACTTTGGATAGTGGCACTAAATGAGAGCATGCTTTACCTATCGCTATCCCAGAAAGATCTGAATTAAAAATCTTAAGTTTGGTTTCTACTGAAAACATATGTCTTTTGTACCATGGTTAGGCCGAGCCATCATGATTGGAAGGCAGGTTCTTCAAAAGGCTAGCTTAGGCTAAGTGAGTTTATTAAGGTAGCTTCCAACCCAGCCTGAGGATGTCCTCACCAGAGTAGATCAGGGCACACAGACAGGTGGAAGGTGGCCCTTTAAGGAAAGGAAGGCTCAGCCCCACCACACCCTGATTTCAGCCTCAAGCCCTCAAGACTCTACACAGTCAAAGTCTGTTCTTTAACCTTCTCAGCTTATAGTACAGTTGAGATCTCTAATCCAAACTCTGAAAGTTTTTCAAGACTAACCTGATGAGTAAGGCTGTGACATTCCATACCCCAGTTCTGGGAAAGTTGTAATCACAGTGCCGACACAGTAAAGAAACCAGATAGCCAGCTAAATCAGCTCTGTGCATACAGTGTACAAGAGACAAAAACGGGTTTCCTAAACACAAATCTCAGCCCCAAGATATCTCATGACATCTGTCGGTGAAGATGCCACCAATCTGGAAATATCTGAAACCTGATATGCTTCTGGCCTGAGAAATTTGGGAATGCGGTGGTCCTTCTGTTGAGTATTCCTTCTTTGTTCCATGCACTGCAGCCACACCTCTCCTGTGCCTCATTCTGAGGCAGAGCCCATGGAGAGGCCTTACCTTCAGCATCTGTAGAGGCTCCCGAAGGCTCTGATCCTCCAGCTGCCACAGCAGCAAGTTCAGGGAGCGGTGCTGCTGATCCAGGGTGGCCTTGCTGTCCCGAAGCTGCACTGCTGTCTCCTCCTCCTCCTGCTTCAGGGCTTGGAGGAGCCTCTGTTCCTCCTCTGCCAGGAACAGAGCCACCTTCTCAAACTCCACCATAATCCTCTCCCTCCGGGCTTTCACTCTGTCCTGTGGGTGCGGGGACCCCACAACTCATATCAGATGTGGCCCCTTGCACAGGACAGCAGTGCTCTGGGTCCCAGTGCACCTCCCTGGACTCCTGTGGACCCACAGAACTCAGGTCAGGGTTGGAAGCTTTAGATAGAAACTAGGGGCTTCTCAGGAGTAATGCACTAGGCCCCAAGAGGCAATGACTCTGATCACTGCAGCTCTTTCTGGCTTTGAAACCCACCTCTTCTCACCCCACTTGTGATGTTGTGTGGAACAAGGGTCTTCTGATTGTAGAACTGAACGTAAAGCCAAGTAGACCCTTTGCTGGGTGCAGTAGTTGCCTGTGTCCCAGCACTTCCAGAATGGCCCGTACCCAGGAGTCCCAGACCAGCCTGGGCAACATGGTGTCTCTGCTAAGCCTCTGGTGGCCCAGAAAGCTCCACTGTCTGAGTCTCATGCTTGTGTGAGGCTTCCTCAAACCTGTGTGCCAACACAGTTAAGAAGCACCTTTCTGTCCTGTTCATCTGTGTCAGTTTAACTCTTGTACCAGCCCTGAGTTCAGAGGGTCTGGGGAAACACTTTCCTGTCTGGACCAGGGCAGGAGTTCAATCCAAAACAGTAGCCTCCTGTTTTCAGGGAATATCCCCAAGTGACCCTCTTTGGGAGGGGTCCCTGAGCCCCACCAGTACCAAGGCACACAAATGTTAGGGTGTTGGACATTGCCTCTTGGGGCCTAGTGCATTACTCCTGAGAAGCCCCTACTTTCTATCTAAAGCTTCCAAGGTACGATAAAGGGGAACGTTGAAGATTAGGACACTTTTATCGGCATCTCCCACACTAGAGAAGAGGGGATGGACAGGGGCATTGGAGAACCACCTGCCACTGGGCTAAGGTCTGTTCCTGCTTGGCTTGTAGCTTCTCTGTCTTCGTCACCTGCTCCCGCACATAGCCCATGTCTTCCTCCAGCTTCAACTACGGGCACACAGAACCGCAGGATTCAGGACCAGGCATGCCCACCACACCTCCTGCCAGAATCTGGACTATGGTGTCTGAGGCTGCTTCCACCCCAAAGACCATGGAAAGGAAGCATAGGGCATCAGATACGCCACCCCCAAACAAGCCCTTCTCTCAGTGAAACAGTTCCACACACATCTCAAAATACATTTGGGACACAGCACCCCCAAACACACCACTTCAGCACTGAGTTATTTTGAGCACTTGGAAAACAAACAAACAAACAAACAACCTATAGATATGAGTCTCTCTCTTTCCCATTATCTTCCTAAAAGCCAGGAGGAAAGCCAGTATGTCCAAGCTGTACCAGGAAGGAAACAATTTGTCCTTATGGTTCAGGACAGAGGCTGAACCAAGAAATCTGTACAAATGGACCCTATGAAACCGGCTTTCATCTTCCAGTCATTTCTCCCCCTGGCTCTACATCCCTGTCAGAGCCCCTGGGCTTGTTTGTGACTCTTCACTTTTCTCTTCTTCCACATAAGTGCAGTCATCCCCCAGTGCCATTCCAGGAAAAGGGTTGAGAGCTGGAACTGTCAAGGGTCAGAGTAGGTCTGCATCTTGGGGTTCTCATCGCCTACCAGGTTTTATTCTAGGAGCCACAGTGCCTTTCCATGGTGGGGTCCTGCCTCTGGATAATACAGCCCACCCACAATGCACATCTATCCATTGGGCCTCCAGAACTCTGGTGGAGCCACTTGGCCCTTCAACAGCCCCTCCCCAGCCTCTGATCTTTGCCCCTCACCTTGTACTCCCGTAGGGCCTCGTCCACAGGCAGCACCCTGTGCTCCCGGTGCTCCTGTGCCTCCCTGCACACAACGCAGATGGGGCTCTCGTCCTCCAGGCAGAAGAGCTTGATGGGCTCCTGGTGCGCTGGACACAGGTCCCACTCCCACAGCCCATGCTGCTGCCGTGCCATCTCAGTCACCTTGGTTAGCAGGCGGTTGGGCCGCAGGTTCCGCTGGGGTGACATCTCTCTGCACTCAGGGCAGGAGAAGACCCCCTTCTGTCTCCTCCTGCCCTTCTTGCCTTTTGCCTTCTCCCAGCTTGTTTGGATGCAGGTACGGCAGAAGTTGTGGCCACAGGCAGTCATCACAGGGTCAGTGAAGTAGTCAAGGCAGATGGAGCATGTGGCTTCCTCTCGCAGCTTTCTGGCCAGTTCCACTGCATCCATGGCTCCTGGGTTTCCACTGGGAGGAGGTCAGGCCCTCACAGTTAGCAATGAGCCCCAGACCTAAGCTCCCTAAGCTTCTGGGATGCTGACCCCTCTACAGAGTATTGTGGTAGGGGCCCACACTGTCTCTTTCGGTTTTGTTAACAACAAGGCAGAAATATCTCCTGGAAACTAAAGACCCTTTGACCAGGTACAACCAGGCGCCTGGGCTGTGTACGAGCATGGCCAAGGCCCCACCCTGCCATCAGCTTACTGGACAGCTGGCCACATCCTCATTCCTCCTGTGAAGCCTAAGCCCTGTGTACATGCTAGATCCATTAAGGGAGAAGCCTCCATCCCTCTGAGCTTCCTCTCTGTCCCCAGCTGCCTTGGCCAAAGCCATGAACCCCATTCCTGCTCTAGGGTGACATGCCCACTGTAAGAAGCTCAGATGGAGAACCTTTCAACAAGTTTCAGAATAACTTTCTTAAACTTCAGCCAGTGGAGGAAAATAAAAGGGAAAGTGATTTTTTTTTCCTTTAGGAAACGGGAGGTACAGCACAGGGAAGACACGAGACCATTCGTGCACAGGCACACAACTACAAACACACAGGTACACACACACACACTTACGTGGGGGTGCACAAATGTACATGCAGTTCACATGCATACAGGCACACACAAACATAAGCTTGCCCACACACACAACAGATGCATGTGTGCACCTGTGCAAACACACACAACATGCATGCATGCACAGACACCTGTGCTCACAGACGGTCTGCATACTCACTGCATCCGTGTGCAGTGGACACCCTCGGCCTTCTCCTTACTTCCCGGGGTCATTGGGGGGCTGGTCATGGGAGGGTTTGAACTCTCAACTTCAAGTGCTGCCCCTGCACACCCTTAAAATACAGCGTCCAGAGAGGCCGCGCTCTCCACAGATGAGTGCACACAGGCGGTTGGCTCCCTGGGTCCTGGGGCTCGGCCTCCTAGTCCCAGGGGTTGTCTCTCAGTCTGTGTGGGCTCATCCCGGTGACCCAGGTCAGCGTGGCGACTGAGGCAGGAGGACACCGCGAGGGGCTCTGTGTGCCGGGAATGCCGGAGGCCAAGAGTCTAGGAGTGAACCTTGGAGCTGGGGCGAGGTAGTCAGCTAGGACCCTCCTTTGTGGCGTCAGCAGAGGCAGGGAGGGAGACGAGAGGCGGGGCGGGGTTGGAGCGGGAGGGGCAGGGCAGGGCGGGGCCACCTTGCCTTTCTGGTCGGCTGCGCTTAGCGCGGGTTAGTCTGAGAGAGCATGGGTTTCGGCGCCTCCGCCAGGAGGGAGGACGAACCGGGGTGGGCAGACGAGTTTCTTATTTGGCCTAGATGCTGCCCATAGCGCTCCCCAGGCTAATCCTAACCCTGATCCTAACTATAACTCTAACCCTGGGGAGAGCAGAGAAACGGGAAACAGGCTAAGGCTACAGAGGTTGGGGTCAGGGAATCGGGGGCCCTTGAAGGCTGAATGGCACCGTCTGCTCTGTCCAGGGTGTGCTAGTGTTGCCAGCCTAGTTTTGGGTGCAGAGATCTTGCTTTTCTATGTGGTGCTATGGGGCGGGGCGGGGGGGGGCAGTAGGAGGTGGGACCTGGTGGACCGGAATTAGGCCGCTGTGGTGCTATCTTGGAGCACTCTCCGCTCCCCACTAGCCAAGTGCTGCGCAGATCTTTTCTAGTGAGACTCTCTTGTGACTTCTGCCACCTATAGCCCCAAAATAGCAGCGCCAGGCAACCCAGGCCTGGGACTTCTGAAGCAGTGCAAGCGCAAGATAAATTTTTTCCTTCGTCTAAGTTGATAGCTGAATTATTTTGTTGTAGTTTATTTATTTTTTCTTGTTTCAGAACCTTTATTTGTTTATTTACTCATTTTTTTATGGCCGGCTCAGCCCGCCCCAAGGGCAGGGCTGGCGCAGCATGTGGTGCCGGGATCGAACCGCGGTCCCTGAAGCCACCCAAGCCTTCCCAAGAAGGCGGTTTAGACCGCTGAGCCATCAGAAGCTAACACAGCAGGTTTGACTACAAAATTGAAAATCCTGATGTATTGTTTATTGTCCCTGGGAGTTAAGTAGCCCTGGTGTAGGGGCACCCTGCAGAGTCAGATGTCAAAGTTTCCTAAAATACAGAAAATTAGAAGGGAAGGGTGAATACCCCTTTGGAGTGCAAAAAGCTTTCCAAGAAGACGGACACACAAGTAGATTTGGATGTGTTACCTATGTCATAACAGGCAGAGGGCACCCAAGGAAAGACAGAGTCCATGAGGTTATACTGACACTGGCTTGGAGTGTGTGTCTGGTGAATCTTTTGCATAACATGGCTAAAAACGGTGTGGAGCACACAAAATCTTTCCAAGTGCTCATTTTAATTGTAAAGATAGCATGTTAGTTTGCTCAGATTGGTTCACAAACCTGGGGGTAGGGCTAGGTCTTGTGAGCTCCCATTGCTTGGTTTGCAGAGGCTGTCTTCCTCCGGTGTCCCTGTACAACCATCATTCTGTGTGTCCTCTTCTCTTATGACAACTCCAACGTCATTTTGCATTAGGGTGTTGTGGTGGCCAATTGTGTGAAACTGAGAAGTTAAAGCTTGGCTAGATTGGCTCAGGGACTCCACACCCTAGGGCCTGCCCTAGAGTGATTCAGCACAAAAAAAGATACAAGAGGAAGTTAAAAAAAGATTCCTCCCAGTATTTCCTCTGAGGAGCTCCTGTCTTTGCAGTCAGCAGAGAGAGAGAGAGAGAGAGAGAGAGAGAGAGAGAGAGAGAGAGAGAGAGAGAGAGAGAGGCAGAGACAGAGAGAGAGAGAGAGGCAGAGACAGAGAGAGAGGCAGAGAGATTTGGTAGGCCCCGCAGCTGCTGCCCTCTGCCATGTGCCAGTCTGCCTTAGAGCCGACAAACTGTAAACTAAAACCTCCTCTCTGAGCTAAATAAACCTTTCCTTTGTTAATTTTGGGTGTCAGATATTTTGTCCCAACAACAAAAAATGACAAAGACAGGCCTCATTTATCTTATGTGACCATTTCAAATGGTCACATTCCAAGGTCCCAGGGACACAGTTCAGGCCTGATAAGCAGGTAGCAGATATGCCAGTTGCTCATCAAGCGGCAAGCAGCTCAATCCCATCAGGTCAACAGGATCATAGTCCTTCTCAGAGCAGGTCTTTTCTCCAGGGAATGGAGGGAGCATCACAGGTAGTGACTCGCAGAACCCCAGGACAGGGGGAAAGTCTGCTGCCGGAGAAGGCATAGGGAGGACTGGCACCCTGGGACAATTGATTGTATCTACTTGAGTAGGAATCACTCAACTAAATCGACTCAGTATGGTTCTGGGTGTGGAAGACCCACCCTACAGAGCATTATTACCAGAAGAGAATAAAAGGGAAACGAAGAAGGAAGAATGACTTCTATTTCCTCAGAGGAGCTCTAGTCTTCACCTTCACCTTGAATGTCATCTGCTGACTTCCAGGACAGACTCTTCCACCTTCTGATAAAGACTTGCACTCAACACTACAGTGAGCTCTGACCCTGACTGGGTCCCTTGGAGCCCCAGTAGGACCCCAGTAGTCAGACAGACCCTCTGCATTCTTCCACACTCAACTCAGTGTGCAGCCAGTGTAAGCTAATCTTGTAAACCATTATGTATTTGTATGTTGTGATTGAAATGTGTGCCCACCTAGAGTTGGCCCCTAGGTACCTAGAATCCTCCTGTGCTTCAGTCAGTGGCAGCATCAGTTGCTGATGTCCCACACCCTCCTCAGAGTGCCATCAGGCCCTGCCTTTCATGGTCTGTCAGTGGGACTTCTATATCAGAAAACAAGACTCTATTTTTTAGGACAGTTTTGTGGCCACAACACATTTGAGAGAAAGAAACACAGATTTCCCATTACTCCTTGCCTCTTGCCAGTACCTCTTACTGGAGGGGAACAGTTGTCATAGAAGATGAACCTATGTGACATGTTATCTTCATCCAGCATCCGTGGCTGGCACCAGGGCCATGGAGTTTCACTGCCTGGGAGGTTCCCTACAGTTCACATGGTCATCTTCCCTCCCTACTCTGTAACCACTCATTATTTTCCTTACCCAGAACTTTCTAAGTGGAATCACACAGAATGTAGCCTTTTCAGACTAACTGATTTTCCTTAATATGCGCTTAAATTTCCTCCATGTCTCTTCATGGCGCCATGGCTCATTTTCTTTTTTCACTGACAAGCAATGCTCTATTGTCAGGATGTGCCCTAGTTTATCCAGTCAACTACTTATTGCTTCCAAATTTCAGCATACCGAGAAATATTTTTACTCCCTCAGTAGATTCTCCAGTTTCAGGCATTAAATATCATATGTATAAATATATAAATATTTATATCTATGCATTTATGTAATATTTGCAGCCCTTGAAGTGAATAAAATCTTATGACACAGGTACATATGGTTTCTTACACTTCTTTTATTAATAAATGCAGGACCCAGGATATAGTATGTATAAGATGCCAAGAATGAGAAAATTCACATCCTGAGCCACTTGCCAGGTGAGGACAGAGACCATAGGTACATTTGAAGCACGAGGCTCCCTTCCTGCTTCCTGCACCATTGCAAGTAATTATTGTCTTGAATACTAGAAACATATTATTGAATTTCATTAGAATTTTAGCTCACGCATAGGTTTCCCTATCAAATACGATGCTTGGATTGTTTGAGTTCTCCTCTAGCTTGTAGCCACAGATTGTGCTATAGGGGAGGCAAAACATTATTCTTAGGTTTTCTAGCTGTACCTGAGAATTAAGTTGACTTATTCGATGGCCTGAAGGTTTGTACCCCGCCCCCAGTTGCTGTGCTGCAATCCTCACTCTATACTCTCAGAGAAATGGTGTTAGCAGTGGGGTGTAGGCATGACTTCCTGAGGGTGGCGCATCATGAGAGTGAATCAGTGCCATTAAAGGGATTCTCAGAGAAGACCTCACCCTCCCTCCACCTTGTAGGGACACAAAGGCTCTGACCCAGGAAACAGCCCTTACCAGACAGAGCTTTCTGCTTTTTATAAGCCACCCATTATTTGTGGTAACAGCCACAATTGATCAAGAAAAGATAAAATGGATTTTTTAAAATGTATTTAGTACAGGGTCTACAGGGTCTGACTACAAAGATCAGACCTGTAGTGATCCTTCCTGTTTTTCAGCGTCCCAAGTGCTGGGATTACACCCAATCTCAGCATGCCTCAGGGGTCAAACCCCAGCCCCTGTGTTTGCCTAAGCAGGTACTTTAATCTGCTGAATTATCCGGCCAGCCCTAAAATACATGAATAGGAGAAAATAACAAGCTACATTTTCACATGTGCAAGGGAGCCTCATAGAAAAATGAAGACCCAAGGTAGACCTGTGCGCATGTTTCCTACGTAAAACGAGCAGTACTCTGTAAAGAAGCAACTAAAACATCTGAGGAGGCTAATTGAGAATAAAAATATCTAGTCAGGACTGTCTGTGCAGGTTTCTGTCCCTCTGGAGTGCCCATCTCTGGTTATAAACATTGTCAATCCCCTGGTGTAGTGAAGGTATCTTTGGGAGTTTCATCTGCTTTCAGAAGGAAGAAGGTGAGCATGCTGTTTTGCAGCTGCGGTTTTTTAGATGGTTTTAACTCAGAGTAATCGTATTCCTGTCATGTTCTGGAATGGCATAATCTGCTATCCTCAGTGCCCAGGCTTTCTTCCTATTATTGTTAGACTTTCAGCCTTTGATCCTTAGTAGAACAGCTGATTATGTGTACAAACACTCCATACTAAGGCTGATCCCACAGTACATCATTGCAACTGGTTGGAAACACAGATGAAGGTTCAAGTATCAATAATGTATTTTATAAAATAGCACATTGCTAGGTGAGAGATTAAACTGGTTTTCATTACAGATGTGAAATTATTTAACAAAAATTCATTGGATTGCATTACACCAGATGGTAATACTTATTTGTATTTGGGCAACATTTTCTGAGCTATCCTAGCTATGCTGAGACTCCAGAGATCCATGGCATCACACACTGGTGCCCATCTGGCACATTTCTGCTGGTAGCCACCCTGCCCAGGTGTGAGCACCCTGGAGTTGAGGAGTTGGCTGAAGACTGGCCAGGTTAGCTGCTTACAAACCCACAGATGCCTGGCTTTTTCAGTTCTTTTTTTCCCCCCTTTGGTGGTGGTGGTGGTGGTAATGCCAGAACACTTTCTTGCTGAGAGAGTGCAGAGTTGTAGCACTTCAGCATGTGACTCAGATATGTATGTTGGGAAGGCTTCCCTGAGCATTCTCATGCATATTATTCAGAACAACATGGGTTGCTTTCTTCTTATATCCCTGCTACTTTGCTTTTCTCTAACTTAGTCCTCCACAAATCAATTCTCACATACCCACCTCTCTCTTCTCACTCATTCATGCACTGCTCTGCCCATTAAATTGAGGAAACAACATATATTAAGTGGAACATTCAAGGCCAGACTCTTCTGGATATGAATAACAGGAAGATAGGATTCCCTTCCTCAAAGAGCTGGCCCTCTCAGGAGAAGGTAAATTTTCTCATGACATCATATCGTGCTAAAATGCATCCAGTTTGTCCGAATGGAGTTGCTCAAATCTCTTCTTCCCAGTTACCTGGGGTTAGCTCTTCACTGAGCCAAATGTTGCCAAGATAAGGACTTCATGAAGACATCCAGCTGAATTAATTTACTAATGAAGGTCAGAGTTTTCAAAAATCAAAACAGCAGGGACTGGGGTTCAATATCTGGCAACACATGCCTCTCTGGCCTTACCCACTGTGGAGGACCACCTGAGCAGCTCCCCTTGAAAGAAAAGTGACTGTCTCCATTTTGACTGAGCCTGACCATATTCCCTCATATTGAAATATACAGAGCTGGCTAGGACTTCTCATTATCCTCTCAATTGTCCTTAAGCAGTGTATATAAGTCTAGCCGAGGTGCTGGTGGTAATTTTTGAAGATGGCACGCATGTTTCCCTGATAACAGGATGAAGAGCCAATGCTCCACCGTGTCAGCTGGGATTGAGCCTCGAGATAGAGGCTATGACTTCCTGGGGCTTGAAAGATTATACATCAGAGCTGAAGCACCAGACCCCCAAAATATTAGATAGTACCTCAATAGCATAATGCAAATTACTTCCTTTGCATATCTCTGAATATGGCAGAGGTGAATGCAGGCCTCCTACCTAGCCCAGCTCACAGTGCTCACCTTCCCACAATTCCCTTCATTGCTGACCTTCTTCCCACAATTCTCTTTCACAAGCCACTCCCCCTTTTCCAATGAATAAAACCCGAGTGCAGCCCTGGGCTGCTCTCTTGGTTCCGGAAAGCAATCTTCATGGCTGGACTTAGGACCACTTGGCTCCTCAATATATATATATGTATATGTATATGCCATATATATATATATATGTCTTAGTGTCTTTGTTATTGTTGTGGGTTGTGCTGGGAGTGGTAAATTGGAATTAACTTGGTGGAATTCTAATAACATGGTTTTAGGATTGTAAGTTTAGACATAGGCTGAGACAAGAACCAGGAAGGGACTCCAACACCCACAAGTGTGTTAAGCTGGCCACTGAGACCAATGTGGTGGCTTATTCCTGTAATCCCAGCACTGGGGAGGCTGAAAGCAGGGGGATCATTGAGTCTGAGCTGCATAGTGAGACTCTGTACCAAATATATTTAAAAAACAAACAAAAAATAGAACAAAGCAAATTATAAGTGTTTTGGGTAGCTCCCAGGAAATCACCCTTTAATTTATACATCCTTACATTTAAAAGATATGATTTCCTCTTATATACTAATTTAACTCATGAAGCTTTTGAATTTTTAATCCACAGGATATACATTACTTTGTATCACTTGGCTTCATAAATCCACAGTTGCATATTGGTGGTGGTATCACCCCTTGCTATTTATGAGTCCTTTCCCACTGTTGCTTCTGTCTACCACAAGCCTTCATTTAACAATAAGCACTTTGAAAACACAGTGGGCAGCAACAGAAAAAACCTTAATTCCCTGCATTCATGGCAATAGGCTATGAATTTATTTTTTAGGCTGTGAATTTAACAAAGACTTTAATGTATAAATGATCCCAATACTTGGCAAAGGAGTAAAAACCCTTACATATGCATCATCACTATGCTTAAGGTCATCCCCATCATTGGATTTAGCAGCAATGATTCCCAGCTGTAGGATTTCTCAGTCAGTTAGAATCCTACCTCTTTCATTCTAGGAAACCATCATTGTGCTTTGTAAGTTGGGAGGCCCTAGTGAGCCATCAAAGCTGGTAACACTTACCTGATGTAACTTCTAGAGCATGGTGTCCTCTGAATTTCAGTCAGGGTTTTCCAACATTAATTTCACTTAGGTCTTGTCAATATTCACTAGACCTTTTCCCAGAGAAGTACACCTACCTCCCCCCCCCACCCCAGCCATCCTCTGAACCTACCAACACCTGTGTAAAAGTAATATACTTAATTAGGAGGACTGCTAATAGGGGCAGGCTGAGTTCACACAAGATTAACTAATAAATGACGATTGGAAGTTAACAAAACACACATTTTCTGGCCCACTGTCTGGAAATCAGCCAAGTTAACAACTTAGATGACTGCATCCCTTAGTTGCAAACACATTCAGCATACAGCTCATAAGCAAGCTACTCAATTCACAGTAACTGGACGTAAACTCAGTTTGTGTTTATGCCAACGATGTGACATTTTCTAGCCTAAATAGACAAGGTGAGTTACCAATGGAACAATTAGTTTGCTCTCTTCGCTGGCCACAGTTCAAATTACACATGCAATCTCAAGAGTAACTGGTAGCTAAAAAGGGCACAAGCCAGTTGGGCGCCTGGGAACCACAAGTTGCAGCCACTTTTTCTGATTTAGTGCATGGCTCTGAAAAGAGCCTTTGGGGTGATAACAGGGTACTGCGGGCACCCTTGGGACCTAGGCCCGCTCTCCACGGATGCGGCGCGCGAGCTGGATGTCCTTGGGCATGATGGTAACACGCTTAGCGTGGATGGCACATAGGTTGGTGTCCTCAAAGAGCCCCACCAGGTAGGACTCACAGGCCTCTTGCAACGCCGTCACTGCCGAACTCTGGAAACGAAGGATAGTGTTGAAGTCCTGCGCAATCTCTCGCACCAGGCGCTGGAACGGGAGCTTTCGTATCAGCAACTCAGTGGACTTCTGGTAGCGACGGATCTCGCGCAGCGCAACAGTGCCAGGCCGGTAACGATGCGGCTTCTTCAATCCCCCAGTGGCTGGAGCTGTCTTGCGGCCCACCTTGATGGCTATCTGTTTGCGAGGAGCTTTGCCGCCAGTTGACTTTCGCGCAGTCTGCTTCGTGCGGGCCATCGTGCAGGCTTCCACCGAGGCAGAAGCTGCAGAATGGGCCCACCTTTACAGATCTTGCCATATTCTCATTGGCCAGCCTTACCTGGTGTGATGGCAGACAGCACTCTGATTGGCTGGTTGGGTGCCCCTGACAGCTGTCCGACACATATTCACACCTGACTTCCCAGTTGCTTGATCTGCCACACGTGTGTGGGTGTGTGTGCGTGTATGTTTGTGTAGTCGGGGCTGGTGAGGGAGTGGGCATGCTCTTTCTCCTTTCAAGTTACTTCTTCTTAGCCTCCACCCCTGCCACTGATCAAGGCAGAAAGAACCTTCTAAAACCTAGAACTCTCTGGGCCAGGTGGGATGGCTCAGTGGTCTAAAGCGCCTGCTTGGGAGCTTGGGTGGCTTCAAGGACCAAGGTTCCATCCCCGGCACCACATGCTGCGCCAGCCCTGCCCTCAGGGCAGGCTGAGCCGGCCATAAAAAATGAGTGAATACACAAACAAAGGTTCTGAAACAAGAAAAAAAAATTAAAAAAAAAAAACAAAAACCTAGAACTCTGCCTAGTATGTTGACATGATGACAGCTATTGCGTTTCCTAAGCACTACAATAAAACCATGAAGGAATCCCATCCTCATATGGCTGAGAGGAGGGAAAAAGAACAATGGATTAGGAAACAAACAAAAAGAATGGCTGATTCTAAGCTCTATAACAGTGGTTTTCAACCTTTCTAATGCCATGACCCTGCAATACAGTTCCTCATGTTTCAGGGACCCCAAATCAAAAAATAATTTTGGTGGCTACTTCAAATTACTAATTCCAATAAATAACATTTCACCATGGCATAGCATGGGTTTGAATATGTATTTTTCGATGGCTTTAGGTGACCCCTGTGTTTTGGTTGTTCGACCTGACCCACAGGTTGAGAACCACTGCTCTATAAGCACATATAAAGATATCATATATAAAGTAGAGGCTACCTCTTCATTTTGTCAGAAATCTTTATTTGCATTAAGACCAGGGGGCCAGGGATGTAGCTCAGGGGCACAGTGCCTGTCTGGCAAATGTCATGCTGTGAGTTCGAATCCTGATAGCATACCCACATGCACACACAGTACACTTTTTGGAGTGCAGTTGAATTTATGTCTAGAATGCAAGCAAAGCAAAAACAGACCCCAGAAACTGGGTTTTTCTTTCAGAAAGAAAGAAAAAGTTTCTTTCAATAATTTTCCGGACATGTTCAGTTTTAAAAGGTCTCACAGCCACAGTATCACCCTCTGAGCATCAGACCACAATAATTAGGGTCAGAAGACACTTAGTTGTTAGGAGCGGTAGTGCACACCGGTAATCCCAGTACTCGTGAAGCAGCGGCAGGAGGACTGCTGTGAATGTGAGCCTAGCCTGGGCTACAAAGTGCATAGCCCAGAGGCCACTCTGAACTGCATAGTGAAACCCTACCTCAAAAAGACCAAAAGTATTAAAATAATAATAATAATAATAATAATAATAATAATAATAATAATAATAATTTAGATTATGAGGAAAGTTAATATACAGAAGTTTAATCATAAAAAGGATAGAAACTGTATTTCATTTTTATTGATTTGGTAAAAAAAAGAACTTGTTTGTGACTTAAACTGAATGTCTAATTAAAGTTTTGATACAGAAGTGTGTGAACGTGTCAGAGCAGGGAAGTGTGAGCCAAAGCCTCAAGCACATTGCAGCCCAGGGAGGTTAGGTTAGTTAGAGTTTTTTCTGTGGGACTAAATAATTGAGAGAAGCAACTTAAAGGAGAAAAGATTTCTTTAGACTCACCGTCCCAGTCCGCAATTGGCTTGCTCCATTGCTACACGCCTGAGCAGAGGAAAGCAGATGGCCTTGTGGCAGCCAGAGAGCAGAAAGAGTAAAAGTCAGAGAGGAAAGGGCCAGGATAAGACATAAGCCCCGAAACCACACTGCCTGGGCCCACTCAACCAGCCCCATACCCTTAGTTTTCATTATAGTCTAATAATGCCTTCAAATTATGGTTTCAATATGGATTAACGCACTGATGATACAGTTACAGCCCTCATAATCCAGTTGTCCTTGGAAAGCCCCACCTCTGACTATGAGACTTTTGGTGATATTTTTTATTTAAACTAAAAAACCTGGATAAAATAATGTACTCGGAGCCGGGCGTGGTGGCTCACGCCTGTAATCCCAGCACTTGGGGGGCTGAGGCAGGAGGATCAGTGCGAGTTTGAGATAAGCCTGGGCTACAAAAGTGAGCTCAAGGCCAACCTGAACTGCATAGTGAGACCCTGTTTCAAAAAAAAAAAAAAAAAGTACTTGGGAAGGGGTGAAGGGTGAGCCAGGTGTTGCTGGATACCCAGAGCAGAAGATCTGTGGGCTTTCCAGCAGGGTGGGCCCAGGAACCTGGGGTTTGGATTTTACTGCTGTCTAGCATGTTTTTTGCACAGGAGGAAAGGGCTTCACTTTCAATGAGGATAAACTGCAGCCTTTATGCCTGAGGACTATGCGACCCTCGTGACATAAAGCTTATTAAATCAGGAGACTGTCCAGGAAACAGAGCTTGCTGTAGTGAGGATGTGGTCCAGAATTCACAGGATGTCTGTGGATCCTGCATGAGGAAGAATTTTATGACTGAATTTCACTGTGTACAGTTGGTCCTCACATTTGTACATTCAAAGCATCTAGAATCAAAATTATGTGAAAAACTTTGGGGCCCGGCAGGATGGCTCAGTCGTCTAAAGTGCCTGCTTGGGAAAGCTTGGGCGGCTTCAGGGACCGCGGGGTCCTGAGTTCAATCCCTGGTACTGAAAAAAATAAAAATAGCACAAAATTCTGCTGGGGGTGTTGGTGCATGCCTATAATCCCAGCACTTGAGAGACTGGCAGGGGGATCAGTGCTAGTTTGAGATCAGCCTGGGGCTACAAAAGTGAGCTCAAGGCCAGCCTGAACTGTGTAGTGCAACCCTGTTTCAAAAAGACGAGACAAAAAAGAAAGAAAGGAAGGAAGGAAGGAAGAAAGAAAGAAAGACAGACAGACAGACAGACAGACAGACAGAAAGAAAGAAAGAAAGAAAGAAATTTAAACATTTTTGGTGGCCAAAGGTCGCTTAGTGTTAAAAAAAAAAACACCATCTGGGCAGTACAAAGTTGTTTAAGTCAGTGTAACTAAATTTTTATTTCAATAAGTTGAGCTCTGCTTCCTTTATTTTTTTTCCTTTTTAATTATGTAAGAAATTATTTAATATAAATGTTACAGCTGGGCATGGTGGTGCATGCCTGTAATCCCAGCACTTGGGAGGCTGAGGTAGGAGGATCGGTGTGAATTTGAGACCAGCCTGGGCTACAAAAGTGAGCTCAAGGCCAGCCTGAACTGCATAGTGAGACCCTGTCTCAAAAAGACAAAAAAAAAAAAAAAAATACACACACACACACATATATATATATATATATATATATATAAATGTTACAAAGAAAACATTTCTTACATTTCTAGCATTCCTCTTAGAACTAGCTGTAACTTAACAATCACCAGACTTCATCATTTGGTAGTACAAAATAGTAACATGTTATGAAAGTTTGATTTCATATCTAGATAGTAAATTAATTTATGAGCAGTATAGCTGTTTTTCTGTTGCATTCTATGGCACCTTCTTGATGTCTTCCTGCTAGGGAGATGGTCTTTAGGGTTGTAACTTGCCCTGGCCCCCAGGTGGAACTGTCCTGAGAACACCAGCCAGTCCCTAAACTGCAGTACTGGTGAGGAGTTAAGATAATATGATTTCTGTTTTAACTTCAGAAACACACTGTGACAGCATAACGAGGATCTTCCCTCCCCATTCTGCTGCCTGTTGTTGCTGGGGCCACTTGTGCCTCTTGATGAAAATGACTTCTTCCATTCAGTTTTGCTAACAACCCTTGCCTCCTCATGCGCAGGCAAAGACCAGGAAATCCTCTATCCCAAGGTCTCAGGGTCCACATAATTCTCCCCCAATGCAAACCATTTTCCACAAACAGGCTGCTGGTTTCATGTTTCATCCTAACCACCAAGACCCAGCAGTCAGTCTCAGCTCAGTTAGGTTAGTAATCCTCTGCACTAGCCAGTCACCACACCTTCAGTTTTCCGGTCTGTAGGAGGCCTCCGTTCCAAACCAGAAAAGCAAATATAAGAAAGTAAACACGTGAAATATTTATTCTGTGACATTGTCCTCACTGAAGGTATTTTAAGATAGATTAAAGGGGCCCGGTGGGATGGCTTAGTGGTCTAAAGCGCCTGCTTGGGAAAGCTTGGGTGGCTGCAGGGACCACGGTTCGATCCCCAGCACCACATGCTGTGCCAGCCCTGCCCTCAGGGCAGGCTGAGTCAGCCTTGAAAATAGATGAATAAACAAACAAATGTTCTGAAACAAGAAAAAAAAAAATTCTTTAAAAAAATAGATTAAAAATGTCAATACTTCATGAAAAATAAATACCTAGAAGAATTTAGATAATACAGTACCTGTAGTAAGCATGGGTTAGCTCTGAATATCCATTTTTTAAATTTCAAACATCTTTTTTTTTTTTTTTTGCAGTACCAGGGATTGAACTCAGGATCTTGCACTTACCAGGCAAGCACTTATTCCATTGAGCTATCTCCCTGGCCCACAAACATCATTTTTTTTTGTCTTTTTGAGACAGGGTCTTGCTATGCAGTTCAGGCTGGCCTTGAGCTCACTTTTGTAGCCCTGGCTGGTCTCGAACTCACAACAATCCTCCTGCCTCAGCCTCCCAAGTGCTGGGATTACAGGCGTGAACCACCACGCCCAGCAAACATCATTTTTTAAAAGTAATATAAAATGGTAAAGACTGCTGTATTATTCACATATTCTGAGTCTCATAAATTTTAATTCAACTCCTAGCTTGCTTTGCAACTATGTGTGTTAATGGTATTTGTTCCTGTTTTTGAATGGGAAGAGGATCCATTTTCTGTTTCTTAACAGTAGTATTTGGATCTTCTTTGTCCAATTCTTGACAAAAACACTTTATGCTGAGTTTGAGCAGTAATTGAGGATCTGCCCAGAATGTGGTGAATGATCATAGACCTCTCTAATATTCAGAGCCTGTGGTATGATTTCATCCAAAT
Organism: Myocastor coypus; assembly: GCA_004027025.1. NCBI lineage: Eukaryota > Metazoa > Chordata > Mammalia > Rodentia > Myocastoridae > Myocastor > Myocastor coypus. Next base: position 16,681 of record PVJA010017387.1, on the reverse strand, counting down.
TCTCAGCTCAGATTCCATGAAAAGGGTGTGCAGACAAGCAGTCTGACATCTTGGGGTGACCATGGAGAATATCTGAAAACTCCATCTGCTGCCAAAACACTGAACTGGCTTGTACATCCACTCAAGCCTTTGCAGCTAGCTGTTGTCCAGTATTACCAGCTGTGGTTTCTATCCTTCTACTGTATGGTCTATCAAACATATAGTTCTACAATTTAGATTATATCCACTGGCCCAAAGTTGCTGAACTAGCTCATGGGCATATGGCCCATATCATTGTGAGAAAAATCATACCTAAGAAATCTAATAAATGAACCAAAGTAGCCTTTTCTGCAGCATGCTCAAGTATTGTGTGTGCTATTTCATGGCCCAGAGGAAAGAACACTGATGCAGATTGGTGAGACTGTTTAAGAGCCCCATGAAAATAAACACTTGTTCATCTGGTAGCACAAAAACATTTATGTGTCCGAGGAGTCAACCACAGGAACAGCCCAGCTGACCTCAGAGATTCCTGGTATATCCTTACTGTATTCACCTAAGATGATAAAACACTTCTTTAACTGTTAGATTTTGAGTGTCTTTCTCAGTTAAGATGTCATTTTAAAATTCTTCTATCAATGCTTCATATCCCAGTTCTGAGAAAAGTCTGCAATGTTCTTTCTCCAACAGTAGCAGCTTGTTCCTCCCTGTGATTTGGCTCACTTCCAGGTGAGTAAAATAAAGCATGCAAATAATAGCCCACAGATACTCAAACCAAGAAACAACTTCCACTTATTCTTTTTTTTTTTTTTTTTTTTTTGGTGGTGCCAGGGATCAAAATCAGGACCTTGCACTTGACAGGCAAGCACTTATGCCTGCTGAGCTATACCCTTGGCCCTAATTTATTCTTCCTCACACTCCATCTAAGTAGTTCCTTTTTGTTAGGAAGAAGTGCCTGCCACCATTTCCTTGTGCCTCTGCCCACAACGATTGCAAATAGTTTCTGCAGTGGCTTCAGAAGGACCAACAAGAGAGGAACAAATGCAGCTTAAACCTGTGAAGAAGTCTGGAAGTTCCTCGGAAATCTTACAGGAAATAATGCCAGTGGACCCAGGAAAAACTACCTTCTTTGGTTAATACCCATCTTGGAAAAGAGTAACTCCATAAGATACATTTCTGGGCAACTACCTGAACGACCTTATATTGGGCACTTGAGAAGAATCCTGGTCTTCTGTTATAGAAAGTCCTTTCAAAATGAAAGTCTCCAGGTAGAAATGTGAGCCTGTCACACTGATGGAAAAAAGTAAGTTCCTGTGTTTACTAGATGGAGGCTTTGTGATTGTGACAACTTGCTGACGTTACTGCTAGTGAGTTCCACTTTTTCTAGTTGCCCAGTGGATTCAACCAGAAGACAAAAGAATTTCTGCTAGTAGATGGCAGTCTGTAAGTGAAACATCTTTCTTCTGCTTGATTATCATGAGGACTGACCAATTAGCAGCAGCCACAGCGGACTCCAAGTGACACAGCTCTGCCTTCTTTCCTTTAGACCAGTGGTTCTCAACCTTTCTAATGCCGTGACCCCTCAATACAGTTCCTCATGTTGCGGTGACCCCAAACCAAAAATAATTTTGGTGGCTACTTCAAAACTGTAATTTTGCTACAGTTATGATTCAGAATGGCTTTAGGTGACCCCTGTGTTTTGGTTGTTTGACCCCCGCCGAGGTCGAGACCCACAGGTTGAGAACCACTGCTTTAGACTTTCTGTTTTGATTACTTCATGCATCTGGGCATTTATTGTCATGGTAGGGCTACAGTCCTAGCAGTGTGTAGCATCACTTTTATTCTGTTCTTTTGGTATCTAAGAAAATTGTGGAAATAAATGCATAAGAAGTATAATTTTGTCATAGCTATTTTACTCAATTCTTTGCCTTCCTAATTACCATTTCAAACTTAAGAAGTGATCTATCATTGAAATTAAGTGGTACCTGTCAATAATGACTGAGATATCTAAGCCATCTGCCCCAACCTAGAAATTAGAAATGAAGTTTGCTTTTGTTTTGTCTTATTTGTAGTGCTGTTCAAACACATGAGGTTTTATTTTTTTATTTTTATTTTTATTTTTTTCTTGTTTCAGAACTTTTGTTTATTTATTTATTTATTTTTATGGCTGGCTCAGCCTGCCCTGAGGGCAGGGCTGGCGCAGCATGTGGTGCCAGGGATTGAACCGCGGTCCCTGCAGCCACCTAAGCTTTCCTAAGCAGGTGCTTTAGACCACTGAGCCATCCTGCCAGGCCCCCACACATGAGATTTTAAAGGAGTATTTGTAGCCAGTAGATGTAGTCCTCTAGATGCATGTGGTTCTCTACTTAAGGAGACCAACATATAGGTTTAATAAAATGAAACTTGCCTCCAGCAGGTAAAGGAGTGTGGTTGTATTGGCAGTAGGAAGAATCAGTAAGGAAAATGAACACATCATCTTCCAGATATAATTCTATAAGAATGGATTTTGTTGTGGATAGTGCAAAATGTGGATTAATTTCTCAATTTTTCTAACTCTTCTAGCAACAGCTTGGAGTAAGAATAGAAAGCCTTAACTTTCTACATGGCAGTCGCAGCCCCATAACATATAGAATGTATCCCTCCCTCCTTGGACAAAAATCAGTTAAGTGAAAGAGCACAAAACAGGATCTTGGCTGTAGAGATTGCTGTAATGAAGAAAAATGAGAGAAATTATATATAAACTCATGTCTATAGTTCCATTCTTGAAACATATAAGAGGATGTGTTCTGTTTAAAGTGAAAGTTAAGGCAGCACATATCAAAATAAGTGTAAATCTGTAGAGATTATGAGAATGAGGACTTATACAATGGAAGTCAGAATAAAGCAAACTAACACTTAAAGTGAGTTCTAGCGAAAGTGAGAAGGCACCATTTGAAAAGCATAGAAGCGACTGCCCTTCCTGCTAAGCCTTTCAAGTAAAATTTCCTAATTAATAGGAAATAACCCAAACAATTTAAAGGATGAGAAGTATTCTTTTGAGAAGAAGCTATAACCTCAAGGAAACTATTCCTTTGAGAAGAAGCTATAACCTCAAGGCAGTGAACTTACCATATGAAACATAAAAGGTTAAATGCTGACAGATGCATGGCTGACACGGTGGCATATGTGAGAAGCTAAGACAGCCATTGTCTACCTTCAGACAGAGGCCACACCTCCAAATCCAAGCCAATGATGAGCTTCTAGAGGGGAGGGATCACTCTGAGGTATTCTTGGTTGAGGATACAGCCTGGATCCCAGGCAGGTCTGCATGCCTTGGAAATTACGTGTCATGAAGCAAATATTGTGTTTACTTTTCTCATAGCTCCTCAGGCATTAAAAAAAGGTACAGATTTACTTTCTGTAAAAGATAGTTTACTATTTACTAGGTTGTGTACATGATATACTATATGACATACATGTGTATGCATAAGTATTTTACACATTTGTTTGGAGATGAAATGAAAAGGATTTTTTGCTGTTTATTAAGGAGAACAAAAACATACATTATATGGATGAAGAAATACCAGAAGCTCTCAGTTGGGGATTTAGTTGGGGGTAGAGATCAGGGTCTATGAGTCCCTGGAGTTCTGTTTCCAAGAGAACACATTGCATAAAAGGCTGCTTCAGCAAAATGCTTCTAAAATGTTTAACTTCGGGCTAGAAGCTCACTGTGCTGAACCCTGATGAGCAATGTTCTGGGGCTGAGGAAGCCAGGCTCCAGTGTGTCCGTAGGGCAGTGTCTCCAGCCTCATCCATGAGACAGGGGTTGGGGGAATGGCACACCTTGCCTTGGTAGTGAGCAAAAAGAATGCCACACAGGCCAGATTTTGTGGGCTGCCTAATTCTAGCTGCAATTTTATTTTTTAAGACATACCATTAAGAGCAGGACCTACACACTGACTGCTCTGTGCCCCCACTCCCCACAGCCCTTTACCCCTTTCTCTAATTGAGTCACCGGTTACAGACTAACCACGCACAGGCTCCTTTTTGAGCTTGGAGGTGGCTCTGAAAAGAGCCTTTGGGTTCGGGTGCCCCGGGCATGCTCACTTGGAGCTGGTGTACTTGGTGACCGCCTTGGTGCCCTCGGACACGGCGTGCTTGGCCAACTGCCCAAGCAGCAGCAGGCGCACGGCCGTCTGCACCTCGCGGGACGTGATAGTCGAGCGCTTGTTGTAGTGCGCCAGGCGCAACGCCTCGCCGCGATGGGCTCGAAGATGTCGTTCACGAACGAGTTCCTGACGCCCATGGCCTTGGACGAGATGCCGTGTCAGGGGTGCACCTGTTTCAGCACCTTGTACACGTACACTACGAGTAGCTCTGCTTGCGGCCGCGCTTGCGCTTCTTGTCATTCTTTTTCTGCGCCTTGGTGATGGCCTTCTTGGAGCCCCTTTTGGGGGCCCGCACAGAGCGGGAAGGCTCCGGCATGATGAGGCGATAACCAAACGTGGATCAGCTAGAACTGGGGGTAGGCAGGCTTATTTGTTGTCTTTATATTCAAATGAGGGTTTCAAATGTCTGGCACCTGGTTGGATGGCCTGCCACCGGAGTTGACCCAAAAATATATATGTAAATAGGAGATGCGTCTCTTCCTCCTTATTGGACTGTAGCCCAACCAATCCAAAAGCACGTGGGCAGTGCCTAGGTCCCCAGGCTGAGCATCTTGGTTCAAACACTTTGTTTTAAACCAGGAGATCAAACAAAACAAAACAAACAAACAAACAAACAAAAAACCAGGGGGAAAAAAAAAAAACCCAGGAGATCCTTGGGTCTGCAGAGTACGTGGCCTTTGCTAAAAGTAAAATAAAACCCTGTTACAACTGGAGTTATGATTCTCTTTGGCCATAGGAACATATGGGGACACTTATTTTTGAAGCCAACAGCTGGACAGGGGAGGACTGATGGTTATTTAGTGAGAGGAAGTGAATAGCAGCTATCAACAGCGTTAACCACTTATTTACTGTCACTTTCAACTCCACAGACAGGTTCCTTGCACAATTTAAGAGTGAACCAGGGGGCCCAGCGGGATGGCTCAGTGGTCTAAAGCGCCTGCTTGGGAAAGCTTGGGCGGCTTCAGGGACTCAGGTTTGATCCTGGCACCACATGCTGTGCCAGCCCTGTCCTTGGGGCAGGCTGAGCCGGCCATAAAAATGAGTGAATAAACAAATAAAGGTTCTGAAACAAGAAAAAAAAAAAATTCTTAAAAAAAAAAAAAAGAGTGAACCAAATAATTCCTTTGGAAAAATTGAAGACTTTTCATTGGAACACAGATTTTAACTGGAGAGAATTTACTAAACTGGTAGCCCTTTCTATTATTGTTCATGAAAATTCCTTTGAAGTGACAGCCATATGCCAAGTGATAGTTTGACAGGTAGGATTTCTGCTCTATCTCCCCAGCCAAGTGCCACCTTTATGTTAATTGCTGTTTCTATAATTATGTTAATTACTGAATCACTTGCCAGAACACAGGCCTGTGCAAGTTGTCCCCAGGATGCCTCCCCTAGTGAAATAACTTCCAACATAATAAGATAAAGTTTCTTATGTCCACATTGATCACTGATTTCAGGATCACCTGGAGAGCTGCTTAGAAAAGCAGACTCTCAGGCCTGGCCCAATATGAGTAGAAGCAGAACCTGTAGTTTAGAACTAGACTCCAGCACGTTCTAGCTTGAGAAGTCTGATTGGAGGCTGCTTAGCGGATCTTCTTGGATGCCTAGTTGCCTTCTCTGGTCTCCACTTCATCCTCTGGAAGGAAGCCATTACGCCTGCCAGGCAAGTAGCGGTGCTGAGCATATGTTCATTCTGCATTCCCACTAGCTGTCCCTCACTAGAGCCAGTCCAGGCCCAGGAGCTGGGCTGCCTCACTAGATTCACCCAGCCCCGTTACAGGAGAATATAGCAAGAGCTTTTCTCCTTCCAAAATCCTCAGAGTAAAGATGTTTTTCCTGCCTCCACCTCTGAGGAGATACATGTGGCGCCCAGCAGATGCCCAGCCATACTTGGCTAAATATACAAGCTAGTGAACACTGCTGAGCTTGGCTGAATTCTGAGTTCCTCTGGGCAGCATGTTGAGACGGTGGGTTTCCTGTGCTGCTTTGGACTGCCCTCCCCTGCATCTAGCATCTCTTTCTGTGCTGCTCCACTCATGTCTTTTAGGGTATTCATCTATTTTTCCAAACCCATCTCCATCACTAAGTTGCCCAGGCTGAGCTTGAAATTGTGATTCTCCTGCCTCAGCTTCCCGAAGTGCTGCGGCTACAGGTATGCAGTACTGCGCTTACACCAAAGCCTCTCTTCTCACTTGAATATTTCTTGAATGAATGAGTAACTGATCTACTAGTCTAAATCCAATTCTGATGAAGGAAATGAAAGCACTGTGTTTAGTCCTTAATAAATTACTGAATGCTTTAACATTCTTTTCCACATTAACTTCTTTCTTTCGTATTCTCTAGAATTAATTCACATGGTACATATTTTTAAGTAAGGAAAGAAAAGTAAATGGAACTGTGCTGCCACTTCCATATCTGGTTTCTAGGTGTAGGGTAGAGACGGTGTGCAGGCTGACTCTGCGGTGATAAAAGAAGCTCTGTGACATCATTTCCATGCATTTTGGAAATGGTTGTACTTACCCTCCTCACTATGGCCAGCCTGATGCATAGGGTTTTTTTCATTCTGAACAGCCCTGCCAATGAACTCTGGGACACTTGCATGGCTCGCCCACAGATTTCTCCACTCTTCTCAGGTCAGGTCTACCAAGTTCCTCAATTTAACTCCCGCAGAGATCAGAATTTGCAGATCCAGACTCACTCAAAGCCTTTTCTTTGAAGTTCACCATCTTTCAGGGTTTTTGTTTCCTTTAAACTGAGTTTCAGTTTCCTGAAAAAGGATGGCTTTTCTGTGAACTTTAAACATAGTTCTGCTTTTTTTTGTAGCTACTGCTCTTATAAACCTTCATATCCAAGCACTTACGCTTCAGACCAGAAAGCCATGGGGATGTCTGTTTCCTCCTAAACTATGTGCTTGATTTTGGAGATGCTCACTCAGATCTGAGTAGTTACTTATGAAACATTCAATTCAATTTATTTTTCATAATAGTCCTTTAGGGTATATGTAACATGACAAATCCTTTGCTTGAGCAAACTTTGGCCAAGCTGCTGAACACTTTCTAGACCAATCTGTGCATGGCCTTATAAAATCCAGTTTTAGCAAGAAACTCTGGTAAGACAGCTAAACAAGTATCTCATCACCCTTACACTTGATCAGAGTCTTTGTACAACTCTTAGAGGTTATATGGTTATTACTGGGCTTCAGGTGTTCTTACAAAGCAAGTTCAGCCCCCATTCCCAAAGGCAAGGGTCAGGTCAGGTTTATATAGTTTGAAATATAGGTCATGCCCACAAGTGTGGTCTTATGGATGGTTATTTCAGGATGGGTCTGTGAAGTTCTGGGAGAGCCATCATTGTACTTTAGGTATCAATTTGGTTTCTGTCATGAGTTCAGGGCTCCTATCTGTGGGCAGACCACCTCAGTTCCTATCATCTATAGTCACTTCCAATTGGGTGTTGGGGGATGACACATTGTGCAACATTCTGCTTTTCCTGAGATCTCAGGTGGCTCTAGGGTTAGGATAAAGAAAATTTGTAGGTATTGTGCCAGAGGACTCTGTGACACTGTAACAGAGTATGTCCACTGGACTGGACACTATAAAATCTGGCAATTGGGTGTCCCTGCAAGTCCTGAAAATTCTTGCTTGATATACTCAGTCTAAAGGGGGATGAGACAGAGTAGGCATATTTAGGGTCAACAAACATCATCATACTCCACAATGATTAGAACGCCCACATGTAGAACTGAACAGGAAGCTGACACAAGCTTTTAAGATCATAAGGCAGACGTAAGGTAAGGGTGCCAACTTCATATCCTATCTCTAGTTATGTATTGGATCTCTGCAGGCCCATCCATTAAATCACTGTTATATGACTGCTCTGCCAGCCTTCAGCAAAAATCCTGTTTAGTGGGCCTACTCATATTCCCCCCACACCTGATGTCTCCTCCTGGCCATGTAAGGGGAAGCAGGACTTGAGGTCCCAGTGGGACAAGTCCCCACATGTGGGATCCAGAACTAAGCTGATACAAGGATAGGGCACATGTGCAGTTTTGCAGAGATTGTTATAAGGGGGAAACGAGGGTCTGGGCGTCCTTTATCCTCTGCACAGCTTGCAGGAATGTCTGGCATGCTGGGGGCTGGGTGCAGGGACTCTACTCTCATGGACTCCATAGTGCTGCACATGGACACCCAGGTGGAGACCACTGGAGGGATGCAGACCCCCCCACCCTTGTCTACAGAAGTGTGGTCATTGGCCCTTGTATTGCAGCCAATGGAAGCCTTGCCCTTGTCAGCAACAGGCAGGGACAAGAGCCGGGGTTCACGCTAGCTTCTGCTCAACATATATATGTGCACTTGGCAGGCACCACCCATCCTGCACAGTGCCCAAGGCATCCTCCTGTTCCACCAGCATCCACTTGGTGGACCCTGAGACACCGATGCTGCCCCATAGTGGGTTTTGGAGATGTGTTCTTCAGTCCAAGTGACCTTTTTGCCATGCTGATACTGTGCGTTTTTCTCCCTCAGCATTGCCATTAAATTTCCTTTTTTTTTTTTTAATTTATTTTTTTCTTGTTTCAGAACCTTTATTTGTTTATTCACTCATTTTTATGGCTGGCTCAGCCCGCCCCGAGGGCTGGCGCAGCATGTGGTGCCGGGGGATCGAACCGCGGTCCCTGAAACTGCCCAAGCTTTCCCAAGCAGGTGCCCTAGACCACTGAGCCATCCCGCTGGGCCCCATTAAATTTCTTGAGGATGGCTGAAATCAGTGGTGGAAGCCCAATCCCAAAAATCTTGGTGTCTCTAGATCCCATGGAAATTTCAGTGATGTCCAAGGAATCAGGAAAGCGTGAAGAAGGCACAATGTGTACAAATACCACAGATTCCACGCTCAGACAAAACTGCAGGAGGACAGAGTGACAGGCAGCTTTGGAAAGCTGGAAGGTTCAGCCCCAGGGACAGGCTCTAGCCTGGTGTTTCCTGTGCCCTCTTTCCTTGCTCCTCTGTATCCTGAAATCTCCAGCAAAGATTTTCCTTATATTTCTTAAAAAATGCAGACCTTTAAAAAAGAATCTCAAATTGCCGGGCGTGGTGGCGCACGCCTGTAATCCCAGCACTCGGGAGGCTGAGGCAGGAGGATCGCTGTGAGTTCGAGACCAGCCTGGGCTACAAAAGTGAGCTCAGGGCCAGCCTGAACTGCATAGCGAGACCCTGTCTCAAAAAGACAAAAAAAAAAAAATTTAAAAAAAAAAAAGAATCTCAATAATGACTGTATACACTAATAACTGGATTTGGTAAGGGTATCATGAAATAAACACCCATACATTACTTGTATCATTTTGCGGAAGGCAATTTGTTCACACATATAAGAAATCAGGAATTTGGAGTTTTGACCATTTTATTTTTTTGAGACAGGGTCTCGCTATGCAGTTCTGAGCCTTTAGTCGGCTGAGCTATCTGGCCAGCCCTTATTATTTTTTAAGTATGAAACAAAGCCATTTTAAATGACACTGTCCAAATTAAAAATATGCAATCTACTATTTTTCTAACGTCTCTTTTTCTCAGGCTGGCCTTGAGCTCAATTTTGTTGCCCAGGCTGATCTTGAACTTGTACTGATCCTCCTGCTTCAGCCTCCCAAGTGTTGGGATTACAGGTGTATGCCACCATTCTTGGTGTCTTGTCCATTTTAAACTGCATTATTTCACTTTCCTTGACAGCTTTTCTAGTTTAACAAGTCAAACAAATCAGGCTCACCTTGAAGCCTCCCAATCACTGCTACACACAGCTAATTGATTATTCACACTACCAACTGTTCATTTAATGCATTTTTAAGCCTAACACTAAATTGAGCACACATACACACACACATCCCTCACACAGTGATGGTTCAGAATACCTTGCACTTATATGGAAAAAGAGACATTAGAAAAATAATAGATTGCATATTTGTAATGTGTACAGTGTCATGTAAAATGGCTTTTTTTTCCATACTTAAAAAATAATAAGCCTTTCGGCTGGAACCGCCATCTTCCAGTAATTTGTCAAAATGACTAACACAAAGGGCAAGAGGAGGGGAACCCGTTATATGTTCTCCAGGCCCTTTAGAAAACATGGGGTGGTTCCTTTGACCACATACATGCGAATCTACAAAAAGGGTGACATTGTAGACATCAAGGGAATGGGTACTGTGCAAAAAGGAATGCCTCACTAATGTTACCATGGCAAAACAAGAAGAGTCTACAATGTTACCCAGCACGCTGTTGGCATTGTTGTAAACAAGCAAGTTAAGGGCAAGATACTTGCCAAGAGGATTAATGTACGTACTGAGCATATTAAACATTCAAAAAGTCGTGATAGCTTCCTGAAACGTGTCAAGGAAAATGATCAGAAAAAGAAAGAAGCCAAAGAGAAAGGTACTTGGGTCCAACTGAAGTGCCAGCCTGCTCCTCCCAGAGAAGCGCACTTTGTGAGGACCAATGGGAAGGAACCTGAGTTGCTGGAACCTATTCCCTATGAATTCATGGCATAAACTGGGATGTAGTTCTGCCATTCACCACCTAACTGGCAGCTTAAGTGTTCTAGGTCCTGTATAAAAATAAAATTGCCCTGTGTTGTAAGGGTGATTTTCTTAGTTGAAGAGGTATGTGGTGCCTTCTTACCTCAAATATATCTCAGCAGATTTTCACTGTAATGAGTAATTGTGTCTGGTCTTTACTCTTCAGTGTTTTCTTGCTGAAAAGTATTGCTGAGGTATTGTGCAGGTATATACCCAAATATTTATAAAATATTTATATTGGCTTGAAGATCTTGTAAATCACCATTGAGAAAAGATGTATCCAAATAAATGGAAGTCACTTAAGAAACAAATGTAAGTCCATTTCAGTTAAATAAATTGTTTAAAGCACCAAAAAAAATAATAATAATAATAATAATAAGGGCTGGAGGCCCAGCAGGATGGCTCAGTGGTCTAAAGCGCCTGCTTGGGAAAGCTTAGGCGCCTGCAGGGACCACGGTTCAATGCCCAGCACCACATGCTGCGCCAGCCCTGCCCTCAGGGCAGGCTGAGCTGGCCATAAAAACAAACAAACAAACAAACAAACAAAGGCTCTGAAACAAGAAAATAAATAAATAAATAAAATAAAATAAGGGCTGGCCAGATAGCTCAGCTGACTAACGCACCACTTAGGCAGGCTCAGAGCCCAGGGTTTGATCTCCAGCTTGCTAGGTTGGCCCAGTTCCCCTGGTGCACTGAGCTGGTGATTGAGACTAGGTGTGGTGGTGCCTGCATGTAATCCCATGGCATGGGAGATTGAAAACAGGAGGCCCACTGTGAGTCTGGTCTGTGTAGTGAGACCCTGTCAACCCTGTACTAAATATATTAAAAAGTAAAAATAATGGATTGCTCCTCCCAAAGAAACTTATCTGACATCTTTCGTGAGGTGAGGCCTACCGCTGACCCTGGGGGGGAGACCTCTGGCCCAGGTAATCTCCATCAAGGGCTCCCAGAAGCCAGGAGGGAGGCATTGCCTGGACATTATGCACAGAGGTCCCCAGGCTGGGGTGGTGGACAAGGATGGACGTCTGTGCAAGGATGAAGCCCTCCTTGCACTCCCCAGGAGAGGTCTACACAGTGATGCAGGAAGGAAAACTGATCTTTTAACCTGAAAAACACTTGGATGAGTTCGTGTTCTCTAAAACCGAAGAATGAACTTTAAGAACGCGACGGAGGTTTAGAATAGAATATTTATTGGGAAAGAAAGCTTCTGTCCAAGAGGGGAACAGAAGGGGGGCCCAAGTGGGTTGCCTGAGAAATTGTCTTTTTTTAGGGGTCTTCTAGGGCAAAGCCATGTGACAAGGCAGACCTAAGGTGAAACTTGGGAAACTTGCTTAGGTGGTCATGAGGTGGGACAAAGTCATGGTCGACCAATGAGAGTACAAGCATCATTGTTCAGGTAAAACTGATTAAATCAGGAGCAAATTAGGAAGCAAGTCACGCAGCAAGCGGGCATGAATATGGAATAAAGTTTTTTCTGTTGGGGTTGAGTTTCTGGCTCGCTTAAGCTCCTTTTAGGGTGATACTCATTTAGAATATCAATCCCTGATACTTAACTTTAAGTGAATGGGCGGCTGCATTTCTTTACTCTTTTGTTTTAAGGTGGGGGCCGACAGGTGGGGTGACTGTCTCTTGCAAAGCTGTGTAGTCAAATAGCTTTCCATATTATCCTCAAGGGCCTGGCCCTCTCTGACTGCCTATAATATTTCTATCTAATTTGGCTGCCAGCTACAGGATGGGACTTTCAGGACTAGTGCATGGAGTGGCGCCCACACAGGGGGGCCAGCGAAAGGACGACCCTCTTATGAAGAGCACGTCCACGCGGGGCGAGCGCGCGCAGGGAAGGGTCACTGGGAGAGGAATGCTCTGGGGAGAACATTCACGAACCGTTAGGGCAGCCCTTGGGTCCACCTCCCTCACCGCCTAGGTCCTAGCCATTTACCAAAGACAACAAACAGACACAAAAGTTTCCAAACAATGTAATTTTGTTTTCCTTTTGCCTGTGATTGATTCATATATTTATTAATGTGAACTCTAGTACGATTCAGTCAAGCGAGGACGTAGGTTGGCCTGTGGGATGGGCAGTAATCAGGGCCTGAGCTTGGAGCACACAGCCATCAGGACGCCTATTTACAGAATATTCGTGAACTGCAGGGCTTCCTGGACCCAGGTCGGAACGTGTGGCTGCCAGGACCTGGGATCGCAGCGCAGAACGCACCGCTGCCAGGACCAGTCTCCGAGCGCGCAGCCTCCAAGGCCCTCCCCGCCCGTCCCCGGCGCTGCTTCCGGTGCCGCTCGCCGTCGGGTCGCGCTCCGGGTCGGTGGCTGCAGCCTTCCATCTCCCGCCCCAGCCCGCGCGTCTCTGCGCCCTAGCGCCGCCGCAGCCGCAGCCCTGGCGCTCCCCGCTGGCCTAGCGGAGGCCGCCTGCGCTCTGTGCCAGCGCGCGCCCCGGGAGCCAGTGCGCGCAGACTGCGGCCACTGCTTCTGCAGGGCGTGCGTGGTGCGCTTTTGGGCAGAAGAGGACGGGCCCTTCCCTTGCCCCGAGTGCACCGACGACTGTTGGCAGCGCGCCGTGGAGTCGGGCCGTCCACCGCTCAGCCGCCGCCTGCTGGCTCTGGAGGAAGCAGCCTCGGGACCGTCGCGCGATGGCCCAGCCAGCGAGGCCGCGCTGCAGCTGCTGTGTCGCGCCGATGGCGACCCACTGTGTGCCGCCTGTCGAATGGCCGCTGGCCCCGCGCCGCCCGAGTGGGAGCCGCGCTGGAGGAGGGCGCTGCGCTGCAAGGTGCGCGGTATGGGGGCGACCCGGAGCCCCGACCCCTGCTCTGACCGCTCCACCCCACCCCGGTGACCTCATAGAGTCCAGATTCACCTTGACCTTCCCTCCCTGAGATCCCGACAAACCTAAATTGCTCTCCAGTCCCGGTGTCGTCATGGTTCTCTGGCAACCACGGCCCCTCTGTTCTCTTCTGTGAGTCCTGACTTCTACCCACCCCGGAGTCCTTGCTCTCTCGGCTCTGGGTGCCTAACCTTGACCCTAATCCTCCAGAGGTTGCAGTGTCCACCTCCCCGTGGCAGCACGTGGCCTTGCAGGGCCACATGTCCTGCTCCATCTTGGACCTTGTTTCTCCCCTTCTTTCTTCCTAGAGGTTCAGATTCCCCTTCTCCCAGGGATCTCCCCCTGAGAAGGTTGCCTTATCCTTCGCGGGGGACAAGGTTCTGTTCTGGGGACCAGGATGTGACCCCAGTCTTCCAGTGGGCGTTCTGCTGCTGGCCCAGCCTGAGGTTACCACCAGGCCCACCCTGTGTACTGTTTCTGAACTTCTGCTATGATCTTGGTTACTACATTTGGCAGCTGCTCTTGTGCAGAAACTCATGTAGCCCAGTCTGGGTCCCTGGGGCCTGGAGCTGTACCTCTGGAGCGTAGCTAGGGGATCAGTGTCCTTTCTGGGTGTGTGGCCAGGTCTCTGGGTACTGACCCCTCCACCTGGGCCCTGTGCAGGGAGAAAGAAGCAGGGCTGGGGTGACGAGCTTTCCTGGGACCTGGGGCTGCTATCAAGGCACACTGGAGGAAAGGCCCAGGCTGTGCCCTGTACTGTCCTGGAGCTACCGTTGTACTGTTGTCCCCTTCCTAAAGCAAGGTGCTAAGGAGGCTGAGCCGGCCTTTTTGGACCAAGTCTCCCCAGAAGGAGCCTACTTAGGAATATAGGTTGCAGACCACCCTGAAGAGCTCCCTGGGCTGTGGGCATCTCCTGTGAAGACAGGAATTGTGGAATCCTCTGCCACACATTCTGGTGCCTGTAGCGTTTTTTCTTTTGCTTGGGATGTGGCAACCAAACTTGTACTAGGGCTATTTCTAAGACAGACTTACTGGGATGAATGGTGTGAGGCGCCCAGACTGGCTGGGCTGGGCCCTGGACTTCCTGCCTGCCTCCGAGTGTGCAGCTTCTCTCTTCTAGGAAAACAAGGGATCTGTTGAAATCATGAGAAAGGACTTGAATGACGCTCGGGACCTGCATGGCCAGGCAGAGTCTGCGGCTGCTGTGTGGAAGGCAAGTGGAAATGAGGGAATGGGGGCCCTTGGGATGCAGGGCGTAGCCGGAGAGGGGCCTTGGGTGGACTCAGCCCGAGGTTTTTTCCTAGAGTTGGGCAAAACCAGCCTGAGTCCCTTTCCTTTCCATGTTTTGGTTTTATGACTATGGCCAACCTGTGCTGTATGGTCCAGGGGCGTGTGGTGTGAGTCTGAGCAGATTGTTCCTCATTCCTGCTTCCTTCGTGAAGGGGTACTGGTGCTGTAATGAGAAGGGTACGAGAGTCCTAAAGGTGAATGTATTCCCCCAGACAGCTGTGTGCTAGACTGTGAGGAAGGGACATGGTGGGGTCATGGGTCAGACCTGTGTGTCCTGCTGGCTCCATATCTTACAATGGCTGTGTTGGTACTTTACATGGACAGACATTTATTGTTATTCCCTAAGCAAGGCAGTAGAATAACTGTGTAGTGTTTACCTTGTGTTAGTTGTTATAATTTAAGGTACACAGGGCAGTACGCATAGGTTCTGTGCAAATCCAGCCATTTTATGGAAGGGGCTCAAAGTTCCAACATGTTCGCATCCTTTGAGTAAGGGTCCTAGAACGCATCCTAGGAGAAGATGAAGGGATGACTGTATAGAAGGAGACAGACACTTTCCAGGCTGGGCCAGAGTGTTAAATTGGTATAAGACAGATAAATGTGTATAGACACATCCTTCACAGGTTTGTGGGGGGGTATAAAGCCTTTCTGAGGAAGGGAAGACCCAAAGCAGCAATTCGAATCCAGTTGTTACAGGCTGAGTTAGTCAAAGAATAGCAGTGGTGAGAAAGCAACTGCGTGGTGTTGAGAGGCACAAAGATAAGAGCTATTTTAACAAGGTCTGTGGAGAGTCCTCTGCCTGGATGGTAGGAATGCCCGTTGCTCCTTTATTGCAGAGAGGGTACACTGGCCTCTACAGTGCCATAACAAAATTCTTGGGGCTGAGTATTTTATGAACAAAAGAGGTTTATGTAGCTCATAGGTAGGTCTGGGTGCTCAAAGGCTCCAAGTAGGCAGCCCCTCGTGTTCAGCTGTGGTGTGGGCCCCATGGTAGGTGACATTGCAGTGGGGGGTGAAGAAGCAATAGGAAGTCAGAGAGTCTTGCTCTGTTGATACCAGCTTGCTCTTAGGTGAACTAAGGGTTCCTGGGCCATCCTCTTCTGGGCCTCTCTGAAAGGCTCCACTGCCTCAATGCCTAGACTAGGACCAGTCTAGCACGTGCATCTCTGGGGATCCATGGGGACTGCAGCAAAGGGTGTCTGTGGGGATTTTGTCCTTTGAAAACCAGCAGAGGTCACAGTGGCCTCACACGTCAAGATGCTAGGCAGCGTCGTTTAGGATGTTGCAGTCTGGACTCCCTTGAATGCACACAGGTGTCTTGTACCACAGGGTTGGGAAGATGGGACCAGGAACAGAGGTGTCCTCTGCACTTGTTGCTTATAGGGACATGTAATGGACCGCAGGAAGAAGGCCCTGACTGACTACAGGAAGCTTCGGGCCTTCTTTGCAGAGGAAGAGGAATACTTTCTGCAAGAGGCTGGGAAGGAAGAAGGTGTCCTGGAGGATGAGTCCACTGATCCAGCTGAGCGGTTCCAGTCTCTGCTGCAGGCTGTGTTGGGGCTGGAGAAGAAACACCGAAGTCTGGGCCTGAGCATGCTGCTACAGGTATTGTGCCTGGAGTGGGAGGTCCATCAGTGCCTGATCGTGCTGCTACAGGTATTGTGCCTGGAGCGGGAGGTCCATTGGGGCCTGAGCGTGCTGCTACAGGTATTGTGCCTGGAGTGGGAGGTCCATTGGGGCCTGAGCGTGCTGCTACAGGTATTGTGCCTGGAGTGGGAGGTCCATCGGGGCCTCAGTGTGCTGCTACAGGTATTATGTCTGGAGTGGGAGGTCCATCGGGGCCTGAGCGTGCTCCTACAGGTATTGTGCCTGGAGCGGGAGGTC
>PVJA010017386.1:0-41698 GCA_004027025.1 Myocastor coypus | reverse complement strand
TTTTTTTTTTTTTTTTTTTTTTTTTTTTTTTTTTTTTTTTTTTTTTTTTTTTTTTTTTTTTGTCTTTTTCAGACAGGGTCTTGCTATGCAGTTGAGGCTGGCCTTGAGCTCACTTTTGTAGCCCAGGCTGGTCTCGAACTCGCACCAATCCTCCTGCCTCAGCCTCCCGAGTGCTGGGATTACAGGCGTGAGCCACCACGCCCGGTGCAAATTCTAGTTTTAACATGCTTTTCCTTTTTTATTTTACCTGTTTCTCTCTCTCTCTCTCTCTCTCTGTGTGTGTGTGTGTGTGTGTGTGTGTGTGTGTGTTTCATGTTCATACTTCTCCAAGAAATTTGAAAGGGAACTGAGTGGTTGGAGCAGAGATCCAGGAACACTGAGCCCATTGTCCCGTACCAGGACAGTTGATGGAGCCTAGGGTTGTCATTCACTGTGCTTTCATGAAGTCTTGATCGTTCGGCCAGATCCAGATAGGAAAGTATGATAATTCATCCTAGATGCATGGGGAATCTTCATTAGAAGAAGACCCCTGTTGCTTTACTACAGTGAGCCCGTAATTCCCCAGAGTGGGAGGACAAGTAAGCCCTCCCTTTTTCATTTTAGGATCCACGATGTGGCACACCTAATTTCTATGTCTCTTTAATGATAATAATCTTTATTTTATTTATTAATTTTTATTTAAGAAAGTGAAAGTGAAGAATGAGGGAGACACTGGCTCTGTAGAACAAGCTGGGTCAAGTAAAAGAATTAAAAAACAAGAAAAGGATGCCCCAGAGAAAGCAGGGAAGGCCACCACGAGGAAAGTCAGGGCGGTGAGGGCAGTCTCTCAACAAAGCAGGTAAGCTTAATTTTTCTACTTGTAAACATGTCACATACACACTGTAAAGAGCCAGAAAACATAAAAGTACTTGTACCTTTTGCTTGTTTGTTTTGCATATCAGGGATCGAACTCCAGACCTCGCTTTTGCCAGGCAGGCACCTATGCTGCTAAGCTATCTCCTTAGCCCCATAAAAGACTATGAAGAGGCAAGCTTACTTGAAAGTTAAAAACAATCACCATTCGCATTTGGGTGGTCATCACCTTGATATTGCTGTATTTGCATGTGTGCGCGCACACACACACACACACACACACACACACACACTAGATTGGGTGGATTTGCATATGATGTGGCTTCCTGTGATTGTATGATCTTGTACAAATGTGTGAAAGAACAAACTGCAGGCTGCTAATATTGTTGGATCCTGGGAAGGAGGAGAGCTCAGGGTGATAAAAAAAAAAAAAAATTAAAAATAAAAGAATGTGGGGCCGACAAGATGGTTTCGCAGTATAAAATGTCTGCTTAGGAAAGCTTAGGCAATTTCAGGGACTGAGGTTCAATCCCTGGCACCACATGCTGCGCCAGCCCCAGCCCCAGCCCCAGGGCAGGCTGAGCCGGCCATAATACAAAAAAATAAATAAATAAAATAAAATAAAAAATAAAAGAATGCAAAGTAGCCAAAATTTTAAATGATCTCATCTAATAGTGTGTGTGTGTGTGTGTGTGAACTACCTGCCTACTCTTATGTATTCAAAATGTTCACCTACTTTCTCTTCCATGAAATTTAGTGTTTCTGTTTCAATGTTTAGATTTTTAATTCATTTTGACTTTAGTTTAGTGCATGGTGGTAGACCCAGATCTAATTTCAGTTTCAATATGTGGAGAGCCAGCTTTTCCAGCACCATTTGTTAAAGAGGTTATCTTTCTTCCAGTGAACATGTTTGGCCCCTTTGTCAAAGAGAAGATGGCTAAGTGTGTTTGCGGTTGTATTTGCATCTTCACTGATCCTCAGGTTTTTTGTTTTGTTTTTTCCAGTACCATGCTGATTTTATCACAGTAGCTTTGTAGTATAATTTCAAGTCAGGTATTGCAATGCCTGCTGGCTTGCCTTTGTTGCTCAGGATTGACTTTGCTATTCTAGATCTTTTCTGGTTCTAAGTAAGTTTTAAGAATTTTTATCTAGATCTGTGAGGTACATTGATAATATTTTGATAGGGGTTGCTTTAAATCCATATAACAATTTTGGGAGTATGGTCATTTTTGCAATATTCACTCTTCCTACCCAGGAGCAGGGAACATCTTTCCATTTTCTGAAATCCTCTTCTATGCCTTTTTTTTTTTTAGAGGGTTGTAATTTTTATTGTATAGATCATTTGCTTTCTTTGTTAGATTAATTCCTAAGTATTTCATTTTTTGGATGATATTGTTTCTCTGATTTCTTTTTTCTTGTTTGTTTGTTTGTTTGTTTTTTTATTTTTAGTCTGCAAAGTGTTCAGGGTGTCACTACTAGATTTGACTCTCAGTGATCTGCCTGTTTATAGACTCCCAAGAACTGGGATTACAAGCACATGCCACCACATCCAGTCTTAATTGCCACCTCAGCATGTCCTGGGGGTGAGATGAGCGTTGCAGGCCGAGGGATTGAATCCTCAGCCCCTGTGCCTGCTGCAGGTGCTTTAATCTGCTGAGCTACTTGGCCGGCCCTACTTTCTTTAATTTCTTTTTCAAGAGAGAAATGTTTTTTTTGTGTGTTTGCTATTTGTGTAGAGGAATGCTATTGATTTTTGGGTACTGACTTTTTTTATTTTTATTTTTTTGAAAATGTAACATTCTTTTTTTATTTTATTATTTTTATTTTAAAGACTAAAAATAGCAAGCCGGGTGTGGTGGCACACACCTGTAATTCTAGCACTCAGGAGACTGAGGCAGGAGGATTGATGTGAGTTGGAGACCAGCCTAGGCTACAAAAGTGAGCCCAAGACCAGCCTGAACTGCATAGTGAGACCCTGTCTGAAAAAGAAAAAAAAAAAAAAGACTAAAAATAGCAGAAACAAAGAGAAAAAAACAGTAACAAGTAAGAGTACATATAGTACAGAATTTCAAAGCCAGAAAAATTTAACAATGGTTATATTACATGTTTTCATCATCGGATCAGTTTAGATTAATAGATATAGGTATATAAGATTGATCAAACAATTAAACATTAACACTTTCAATAAACATTAATTTTTTTTAACAGTTGACACCATGAATATTGTACTCACGATAGTAATGCAGAGCATAGGGTGTGAGCATGACACATTTTCCAATTGATATTGGTAAGGAAAGCAAAAAAAAAAATTCTCTTTGAACTAAGAGGAAGCAGATGCATACACAGTCCAATGTTCCACAGTTGCAGTGGGCCATCATTGGGTATTGATTTTGTAACCTGCTATTCTACTGAATTTGTAATTCTAGGAGCTTCTTGGTGGAATTTTCTGGGTCTTCCAAGTAGAGCATCATGTCATCTGCAAATAATGATAGTTTAACTTCTTCTTTACCTCTTCTTATTCCTTTATTTCTCTCTCTTGTCTAATGGCTCTAGCTAATGATTCTAGAATATGTAGAATAGGGGTGGTGATAGAAGATATCCTTGTCTTGTACATGATTTGAGAATAAAAGCTTTCAGTTTTTCTCCATTTAAAATTATGTTGGCTGTTGGTTTGTCATAGATAACTTTTATCAGGTTGAGGTATATGCCATGTATTACAATTTTTTCTAGGGCACTGATCATGAATAAGTGAATTTTTCAAAAGTCTTCTCTGCATCTATTGAGATGATTATGTGGGTTTTGGTTTTGGCTCTGTTGATACAGTGTATTATATTTATAGACTTGCATATGTTGAACCATCCTTGCTTTGCTGGGATTAGTCCAATCAATGAGGCAGAAGACTTCTATCTAAATTACATAAAGAGCTAAAAAAAATTTAGACTCCAAATTTAAGTACCCTATCCAAAAATGGGCATCTGAGATGAATATACATTTCTCAGAGGAAGGAATACAGTGGCAAATAAAACATGTTTAGCAGAACTTGTCATTCCAGAAATATAAATTAAAACAACATTGAGATTCCTTTTCACCCCAGAAAGAATAGCTGTTATAAAGAAATCAATTATTAACAAATGCTGGTGAGTCTACGGGGAAAATGAACCCTTCTTTACTGCTGGTGGAAATGTAGGCCGGTACAACCACTATGGGAATTGTATTGGTCAGGGTTTTACTTAGAGGAACATAATAGATACAATATAAGGAATGGATATTAACACAAAATATACAATCAATAAGGAATTATAAAATTGGCTTACAGTAGTCAGCCAGAGTCAAATGAGAAAGCGTGCAGAGAGCATCTGCACTCTCTGGACTGAAGAATTCAATCCCGAGGTATGGACTTCTCTGTAGCACTCCATGTAAGTCTCTATCTGTGAGCTAATGGGTCTGCGATGGAAAACTGAAGTGTCTGTAATGGACACTGAAGAGTCTGCGACGGATGGCGAAAGATCCAAGCTGGACGCCAAAGAGTCTGCGCTGCAAGCCAGATGATGAAGTCCAGGCCAAATGCGAAGACTGAAGCTTCTCCAATGAAGAGAAGTCTTGACTCCTTCCTCAGCCCTTTAAAAAGTCTCTTTGTGCTCAGTCATTCTGACGTGGGCCCATTGTGCCCTAGAGTGGAACAAATCATACCCCAGGATGGGCCCTTGATCCTGCTGTAGGGAAGAGCCAATCATATCCTAAGCAGGCCCTGGTCATGCTCCAGGGAGGAACCAATTGTACCCTAGGGCGGGTTTCCCACCAATAGGGAACTGGGCTGCTGAGTTATCCAGCCAAGTTGATGCAATGTATCAACCACTACAGGAATCAGTGTTGAGACTCCTCAAAAAGTAGGAGTGGAAAATCTATTCAATCCAGCTATTTCCCTTCTGGATCACCTATTCCGTTGCACTGCTCTGTATATTTATTCTTATTTCATAACCACATTGTTTTAATTAGTGTAGATTTATATTAACCCTTGAAAATAGGTACTGTTAGATTTCCTACTTTTTCTTAAAAATAATTTTATCTCTTCTAGATCCTTCAGACTACCATTTAAATTGTAGATGAATTTGTCAGTTTTGAAAAAAATGTCTTCTGGTAGTTTCATGTTTCATCAAATTTGTAGGTCAATTTATTTATTTATTTATTTATTTATTATCTATTTAATTATTTTTAATTGATACATTGCATGTTGTTGTCATCATAGTAGTTGTTCAGAGTAAAAGATACAGACATGATAACTCTTCTAAACACTATTAGTACAAATATTTCTTCTCATTGAACTAAGAGAAAGTAGTTGTATACATAGAGCAATATTCCATAACAGTAGTGCGTTATTGGCAGGACTGGCAATGTTGGAAGCTGTTGACTTGAGCCTTTTACAGCTCAGCATACTAATCTGGCTTTACTTTTTATGCCTTCTGTTTAAACTTTTCTGCTGGGTGATTAAGGCCAAGTTGAAGCAAGACCAATATAACAAAACATGTGATTTTTATATCTGACAAGGTCAGTTAAATGCCCTCAGAATTTACCTTGAAACCATGTACAGCGTTTTTATAGAACTTTTGTCAGTGTCAGCCATCTGGATGAGTTACGGCCATTGCTTGACCAGTTTGTTCTCTGTGAAAGTCTAAGAGAATGTTTTCTCTCTATGTGACTCTCCTTAGGCTATACATCGTTGATCCCTTTCCTCTGTGGCCCTGTCATCTTCTTGAACAGAAAATTTGAGACACCACTGAATTATAGGATGTTACAGTACAGGTTCTCCTATGTCCTGAGTCCTCGCTGACCTTGAAGGGCTAGAGTCAAAATATTGGCTAATATTGTAGTTCTCCAATTTTTGGTCTGCAAACATAGGTTGTTAACCCTCTAGAAGAGAAGCTTAGTGATACTATTGCTCTATAACATAGGTACTGGAACTTATCATCACTGTCTTTCTAACTATTGAATGCCTTAGACTTAACATGGAAATAGTTTGTCAATTTTGAAAAAAACATCTTCTAGTAGCTTGATATTTCATCAAATCTGTAGGTCAATTTAGAAAGAGTTAAAGCCACAATGATGTTGATTATTCCAGCCCATGAACTTGGTATAATTTTCTATTATAAACCTCCTTAGCCCTTTTGCAATATTTATGGTATTTACTAAAAGTTTGTATTTCTTTTACATTTGTTGATGAAATTGTTAATTCTTTCTAGTTTATTACTTAAATATATAAATGACATTTTAGCTCTTGATGTGGTATCCTGTTACTCTTTTCCATGCATTCACTAGCTATCAAAGGATTTTGTATTATTCTTTAGAGTTTTCACCTATATTTCTCCAGTCATGTGTGAGTAAAGCAGTTTAGCTTCTTTCATTCTATTATGTATAACTTTTATTTATTTTTGTGTCTATTTCACTGACTATAACTCCCCGTACAAAGATTAATAAAGGTGGTAGGTATGGAGACTGTTGTTTTGTTCATAGTCCTTGGAAAAATAATTCATTTTTTCATGAGAATAATATTAGCTTCAGAATATTTAGAGAATTTTTTTATCAAATTACTTGCATAAAAAATTATCTAAAATTTGATCTTGTATATGCATTTTATGACCCTATTAAAAAGGATTCTATTTTTCTTCTTTGACAACATCATTTTGTTGAATTACATTAATTGATTTATGAATATTAAAAGAAACCTCTGCATTCTGGGACCAATTCCATTAGGTCAATATGCTTTATCTTTGGTACCTATTACTGGATGAAATTTGTTACTATTATATTGTTATAGATTTATTTTTGTCTATGGAAATGAGAGGGCCACCCTCTTCCTCCCTGACTCTCCATTTCTGCTTACTGCTGTAGGGGCTGTGCGCAAACATCACAGAGTAGACATTGTGATTCCTGCTGCCCCCGCTCTTTCCCAGAGGATGCGGACCTGCATCAGTGTATGGTTTGAAATGTAGTGCTTTGGACTTCCAGTGCCAAAGACCCTTACAAGAACAGATCTTGGCCTAGCAGTACCTATAATAATATCCATTGCCCAACTAGTGCTACCATTTTTATTGTAAGAGTGGCCACACAGTGGGCACCCCACACTTACTCTTATGTATAGCATACCTGCCTGAGCTACTAGAATAACCTTACTCTTGTGTGTCCCTCAGACAAAATGGGTTGTTTTTATTCTACTATGGCATGTATTGCCCCAAAGTCACTAATTACAGCCCAAAAAGTTACAGGAAAACTATGCTTGAGTGGTCACGTAGAAGTCAACATTCCATACCAAACCAACATCCTAAAACACATCTTCAGGAAAAGAAAACTGTTTACAGAGATGACAGAATTGACTTGGTGCTTTTTATTTTCTAATATCTTCTTCTGATTTTTGTATGGGATCATCTTGTTCTCAGAAAATAAGTTGAAATATAGTACACCTTAATTTTTTTGAAAGAATGTCTGTAGGGTTAGTGTAATACCTTTAAAAATAATTGATAAATGCCATCAATAGATCACTCTTGAATTTATTTAGGAATGTATTTTAATTATAAATTCATAGCTTTTTACTGGTACAGTTACTCAGAGTCTTCTTGAGTCATTTTATAATATTTGTTTGCTATTCTTTTAGTGTCCGTAGGATCTGTAGTGATGTCCTTTATTTTATTCCTGACATTGATAATTTCTGTCTACTCTTTGATCCTAAATCATTCTGTCTAGAAATTTATCTATTACTTTACAGCTTTTAAAAAATGATAACAGATTTTTATAGCTTTATCTTTTTATTTATAAATTTTATGTCTTACAGACTTTTTCATTTTGCTTCCTTGTATAAATTTTTAAGCTATTATTTACTCTCTAAAGAATGTTTTGCATGCTCTATACCATGTTTATGTGCTGAATTTTAATCATGATATACTGAAAACATTTTCTTATTTTTCATATAATGTATTCTTTAAGGAATGAGTTCTTATGAAATTTAATTTCAACATTTAAGTATGTCCAGAATTTTAAAGTAGAGACTTCTAATTTAGGATATTTTAAGTTTTAGTGAGACTTGGCTAATGCTTAACAGTCACTCTATCTTGATAAATGAGCCATATGCCTGAACATGTATCAATATAATGTGTTGTTATTGATAGCTAGAGCTTTCTAGAAATACCTAATATTTCAAATTTCTTGATAGAATCATGTATCTCTTTTTTACTTTTGCTTATTTCTGTAATTATAATGCTGTATCTAGTATAAGGGAAGTGTAAAAATCTTTGACTATAGTTTTAGATTGGTCTATTTTTCCCTCTCAGTAATTTATTGTGTGCACATATGTGCCTTTTAACCGTCTCCTTTTCATCCTTCAAGTATTTTTTATCTTGTCCCTCTCCATTTCCGAGTCTTCAGTAATACGTAGGCTAAAGTGCTTGATATACTTTCATGATCAATGATGTGCAGTGTGCCTAAGGAGATTCACCTAGAAAGAAAAAGAAAACATTCTCTCAGGCTTCCGCAGAGAGCAAAATGGTCAAGCATTGGCTGTGACTCATCCAGATAGCTGACAATGACAAAAGTTTTGCTAATCACAGTGCATGGTTCCAGGGTAAACCCTGAAGGGACCTGACTGAACTTGTCGATATAAAAGTTATGTACTTTTTGCAACATAGGTCTTGCTTTGTTTTGGTCTTAACCATCCAGCAGAAAAGTTTAACCACAAGGTATAAAAGGAAAGCCATATTAATATGCTGAGCTGTAAAAGGCTCAAGTCAACAGCTCCTGATAAAGCCAGATGAGCTGCTAACCCACTACTGTTGTGGACTATTGGAGTAAATGTACGGCTACTTTCTCTTTGTGCCACGAAAAGAAAGATCTGTACTAATGATGTTTAGACAAGAAATCATGTCTGCATCTTGCACTCTGAACAACTATGATGAACACAACATTATGCAATGTATTAACTATTGTAAAAAATGATAAAAATAAATTTAAAAAGATTAAACCTGAACACCACCAACAAAAAAGTTTGTGTATGTATGTATGTATGTATGTATGTATGTATGTATGTATGTATGTATTTAGGTAAGGTCTTTCTGCATAGTTCAGGCTGGCCTTGAACTCCCTACTTGCCCAGGATAGCCTCAAATTCGTGGAGATCCTCTTGCCTCTGCCTCTCATGTACTGGGAGTACTGGCATGTGCCACCACATCCGGACCTTTATTTGTTTTATCTTTTTCTTTGTGTGCCTAAATTTGGATTTTTTTGGGGGGAGGGAGGATGCCAGGAATTGAACTCAGGACCTTACATTTGCCAAAACGGTTCTTGTATTGCTGAGCTATATCCTCAGCCCTAAATTTAGATTTTTTTCTATTGGTTTTATTCAAGTTCATCAAGCTTTTACATTTCTTGTATCTAAATTGGTCTTAATTTTATCTATTTTTTTCACCTAGCAGCTCCATTTGATTTTACTTTCAAAATCTTACTGCTCATTATGGTTACATTTAAAAAAAATTTTTAAGCATATGTTGAAAGTATGTATAAAAGTGTTTTCTTTATCATTTTTGTTACTAATTTCCTTATCTGCATTATTTCTGTATTTCTTTCTATGAAAGGATATTATTGCTTGAACTCATTTACTTTTTTTAATGTATTTGGTATAGGATCTCACAGTGCAGTTCAGACTTGTAATTATCCTCTTGTTTTCAGCCTCCCTGGCACTGAGATTACTATTATGCATCACCACATCCAGACTTGGACACTGGCTTGGTCACTGGAGCCATGGCCAGTGCAACGCCCAGGGAACTGAAGCCCAGTCTCTCTGCTTACCTAAGCAGACACTTAGTCAGCTGAGTTTCACCCTGGCCCTACATTTACTTTTGTTTTGTTGCAAATATAGAAAGTTTGGGGGCCCGGAAGGATGGCTCAGTGGTCTAAAGCGCTTGCTTGGGAAAGCGTGGGCAGCTTCAGGGACTGAGGTTCGATCCCCGGCACCACATGCTGTGCCAACCCTGCTCTCGGGGCGGGCTGAGCCAGCCATAAAAATGAGTGAATAAACAAACAAAGGCTGTGAAACAAGAAATAAATAAATAAATAAAAATTTTTTTTAAAAAAAGAAAGTTTGGGTTGAATGTTAGGCATCATAAACATTTTACTTTTAAGTACTGAGTGGTTTTACTGTATTTATAAAAGGGATGTTGTTAATTTGGTTTTGGCAAACAAATTGCTAGGACCTAATTCAATCTTTTTCTAGGTTGGTTGTAAGGCCTTCTTAAGGTTCTGGAGAATGTGCTTGACTGCAGGTTCCTCGAGTGCCAGCTTAGCCCCAGGGAGATACTGCTCTTGCAGTCTCTGGTTAGTGCCATGTATGTTTATGACTTTCTGCTTTGGTTGGGGTAACTTGAATAATAAAGGCATCGTTTGGTTCTCACTCCCTAGTAACTTTTTTCTCTATTTCATGTTTACTTTTTTTTCTTGTATTTCTCTAACTTTTGTCTATTTTCTCTCTATTTTTCATTTACAGTTTATTTTCTGTACATATTTTCTATTGTCTTGATATTTATGCTATTTTGGGACATACTAGAATTCAGTCAAAGACACAAAGTGACATGCATTAAAATACGTAGAGCTCTTTCTCTGAGTACTTCCTATTGTTGTAGCATTATCATTTGTAAATGTGAGTCTTTGGGGTCACTTTAAGCTCTATTCTTTCTCTTCTTTTTTATGTATGTGATACAAGGTCTCACTACACAGCTCAGACTTGTAGTGCTCCTCCTGTTTCAGCCTCACCAGCGCTGTGATGGCAGGTGTGCACCACCACATCCGGTCTCCGTGGTCAGCTCAGCAGGCCTGGGGGGCAGGGGTGGTGTGGCATGTGATGCCCAGGATCAAACCCCGGTCCCTGTGCTTGCCTAAGGAGGCACTTAGGCTGCTCAGCTATCTTGTTTGTCCTTATTCTTTTTTCTACTTCATTCAGGAAAAGCCCTCAGAATTTGATCAGGTTCCTCATTCCTGCAGGACGCAAGTTGGACACAAATTGTCTAGAGGTTGCAAGCTGTGAGCAGCACTCTCTTCATTCATTTCCATTATTCAGGGATCACAGTCTTGCACTGAATGTGCCTAAATCCTCAAGCATTTATTTTGTGTGCATTGGGCCAGATATTTAATTGCTCTTGGTTAGAAAAGAAGTTCAAATCCTTAACTGCCTCATACCTTTAAACAAAATTTTGACTTCATTCTGAATTAAATTTTCCTAGTTACTTTATGAGTTTGTGATATTTTATATCTCAAGCTTTTAACTTTCTCTGACTTTTATAGCATTCATTTTCCTCTCTGTGTTCCCCCTGAAATTAATCCATGTTTATTAGGCTGATTTTTCCATCTACTTTTATTTGAATTTTGCCTTTGTGCTATCAGGCCATTTCTAATTTATAAAAATTGTTTTTGATTGATTTGTACTTTCTTAGCTTTAAAATTTGTATGTCCCCCGTTTGTATTTTCTGCTGTCTTATTTTCTATTTGGATTTTTAGTTCTTATTTTATTGATACCATATTTATTAAGTAGTTCTATAAAGTTCACCACTTGTAAGAAATTTGTTTTTATATTTCATGTCATGCTGTTTTGTGAACTGTGTTCTTTGATAGCTTCTACATTCTTCATGGGTTATTACTATGCTTTTTTCCTCTGGGAGTAAGGTCTCCCTGGTAGCTCCCTCATTTTGCCTGAGAATGCTTTTCTCCTGCTTCAGGGCTAATCATTCTTTCATATACTTTCCTGAAGCCTGTTTATCCCTTGGGTATGGAATGTAAATGTTGGTTACCTAGAGAGACTTCTGCTCCCCAATCTAACTTAGGATTCCACTATTAATTCTCTCTGTACCATAGTCTTTCCTTCTATAATTTTGATCACAATTTGAGAAAGAAAGCTCTAGCACTGATTTTTTTTCCACCAAAAGGTGCCATGAAGAGTTGGAAATTTTTCATTTTTAGCGTTAGGCATTTCATTCTTGTTATTCAGTGACTATAAACCAATTATTGTGAGCCTTTCAAATCATCTTAAAGAAAATCTATCTTGTGAACCATACAGATGATATAGCTTGCTTGGGATGTCATTAAATGTCTAAATGTCACTTGAAGGATATTGATTCTTATAGCTAGACTGCTTAATCTTTTCCAGTAAAGTCCTTACCAAATGTTAAATGATCACTTCAAAGCTTAAATGAAGAGATTTTTCAGAAAAACACACACAAAAAAAGATCAAAGGACAAAACTTGACGGATAAAGTAAAAATCCAAAGCTTTTTGTGGTCCTGCCCACCAATCGTTGCTTATTTTACCTTATCCTGCAAACATACTTGATGCAAGTTTTGATCATGCAATCGCTGGCTTCCTTTCAGAGCCTCCACATGTACACAAGTGCATTCATGCACACAGCCCTCCATATAGCTACATAGCTTCTTTTTATTTTCGTGCTCAGAATAACTTACATACTTGTAAGTTACATGTTCGTACCACTGGAAGAACTTACATGTTATTAATATTTATCTAGAACAAATAAAAAAGAATGTGCAAAAAATATGGACCAAATTAATCAGGCAGAGAAGTGATTTAGTGAATCTGGAGGGGATCTGAGAAACTTCCTCTATTTTCTCAAGATTCACTAAAAAAAATTGACAAAGTAGACTAAATAGGGGAAAAGGCATATAAATTTCTTAATGTACAACATGGAAAAATTCATAGCATTGTGGAACTCACAGGAGAGGGGAGGGGAAAGCTTGAAAGGGAGAGGTGATATTTAGAGGGAGTCAGTGGGTTTGAGGGTGGCCTGGAATGCAGTCCTGACCTGGAATGGATCAGAATGTGACTTCTGATGGGACCAAAATGGAGGACAATACATGTGACAAAAGTCTGCCTGGGTATGTCCATAGACTTATTCCTTCTTATAATGTGAAGTCTGTTAATGAAAACTAGAAAAAGGGGCCAGAGGTATGTTTGCTTTGGTAGGTCCAAACATTTCATCATTGTGTAGTAGTGAAAAAAAAGCTTTTCAGAGGGCCCTCGATTGTGAGGTAGAGTCTAAGCCCCTGCTCATGGTAGAGCACTAATTTTTATGGTGTTGTCTTTTAAGCCCCAGGAAATCTAATCTGCCTAGGGTGTTTTAGGAGAGCACCTACCCGAATCAACTTACTGTAAAAGAACTCATCATGTTCTATTCTTCATGAAATCATTGTTGAAACAATGACCATCTTTGATTTATTAGGCAGCATTTTCCTTAGGCTATAAAAGCTCTTGTGCTAACAACATAGTCTATTTGGAATTTTCTTTTTTTATTACTTTTAATAAGAAATAACGAAGTATAACAATGTCATAGTTTCAAAACATGTTAGTAGTACATTTCAATATTTGATACAATGCATGTTATTGTCCTCCTATTAGTGATACAGAGCACAGGGTGTAGATGTTATAATATTTCTAATCATTATTGGTACAACAACATTTCTTCTCACTGAACAAAGAGAAGGTAGTTGTATACATAATGCGATGTTTGGTAATTGCATTGGGTTATTGGTAAAACTGGCAATGTTGGAAGCTGTTGAGTTGAGCCTTTCACAGCTCAGCATTCTAATCTAGCTTTATATTTTATGCCTTGTAGTTAAACTTTTCTGCTGGGTGATTTGTCAAGGTTTTGAACCCCACCTTTAGGATTAACAGGTGGGGTTCAAAACCTTGACAAATCAAATGGTTCCTTTTTTTTAAAATTTAATTTTATTTTTTTCTTGCTTCAGAACTTTTGTTTGTTTGTTTATTTATTTTTATGGGGGGCTCAGCCTGCCCTGAGGGCAGGGCTGGTGCAGCATGTGGCGCCGGGGATCAAACCATGGTCCCTGCAGCCGCCCAAGCTTTCCTAAGCAGGTGCTTTAGACCACTGAGGCATCCTGCCAGGCCCCTGAAATGGTTTCTGATGATTTTTTCAATCAAATTTTAATAATTAGATGTCATCTTATAAATTAAAAATTATTTTTGAAGCTAGATCATGAGCTGCTTTCTGGCATTAATTCAGAAGTAGTTCAAAGAATTGTGATATTGGTTGGATAAAACTTCATCCTTCCCGTTCTCATTTTTTATGTGAATGATGTTTCTTGGCTCTTGTATTGAGTACGACTACAAATATAGTAATAGAATTTCTACAGAACATATTTTCATTTTATTAATAAGTAGGTATTGTTCATGAATGCTGGAATTAATTAACAATATTCTATCTATTTTGTTCAAAGACATATTTCCAGTAACAACTCAATTTTTATATTTAGAGTTATTTAACTCTCTATGTGAAAAAACTTTACAATATCTTAATCACTTCCATCATTGATAATATTTGTAAGGATAAGTCACTTCCAAAGAAAGATTTACATTTAGAATATGTTAGATGAGAAATAAAAATTACTCATTCCTTTTTTAAAAAAATAAAGTAGAATAAATGAAAGAGTCTCAGGCATAAAATGTATTGCATGATGAGGAAATGCAAGAGAAAGAGAACAAATAATAAGTTTTGTCAGTTAGAAAAGAGCCTTTGATTTTATTTTTTAAATGGATGATATCATTATCAAATTGCTGTAGTATTTATATTCCAAAGGCTGTACGTAAAAGAGTAATGTAATAGCTCAAAATATCAATATTTGTAATACACTGAAATTTCATAGTTTACAACTATTTAAACTTATGAGATACTTTTTGGATAGCACTTCAAATAGTGAGTAAGCAAAACTGAATATCACTGCACTCAGTTATGTAAACATCTAATAATCTCACTTTGATCCAAAAGGAAAATTGAAATTATACCCAACTGATCAGGTACTGTGAAAGTTAAGTGAAATAAAATTCTCAATCGGTGTTACCTCTGCTACTTCTCATTTGTCAGGGGTGGATACCAAGATGGATTGACCCACATAAGAAAGAAGGGCAAGGGCAGCTCCAAAGGTGGGAGAGGGCAGTGTGGAAGTTACACTTTGAGTCCACAGCCTTAAGGAAGGGGGTTAGGGTGCAAGTAAAGATTACAGATTCTCAGAGAGGTGAGGGCTTTGCCTGGGTACCATTCAACTGTGCAGGCACAGAACCAGAAAGCAAGCAATTCCCCTCTTTCCTTACTTAAACTGCTCACTGCGTCTAGGGGGCTTTGCATCACCCTATTTCAATCACTATGTGATTAAAACTATGACCAAAGCCATGTGACTCTTATTATTTCTTGGGTCATGTGGGTGCTAAAAGTCCTGTAACTCTATTTAGGAGTAGTGTGGGCAGAGCAGTCATTTCCAAAGAAAGAAAGAGCAATAAACGCTAAGAGTTGGTGCCACTGAGGAGCTCCGGAGCCCAGCAGCCAACGAAGACCAAAGACAGAGATCAGAGTGGGTTACTGTTGACCTACAATGTCCGGCAGAGGTTGGCACTGGAAGGTGGCGGTCAGGGCAGCAGTAGTGACCTGTCGCTGGTCATATTCAACTATTAGCATGCAGTGTTATCAGGTAACATTGGGACAGTCTGCAGAGTTGCCCTTTGCTGATTCATGATTTTTATCTGAATCAAGCGAAAGAACCCTAGGCTGACTGACACCAGAGCCACCTGAAGACGAGTGTGAGTTTAATCGCTAAGGAGCCCTGCAATATGAATGGTTCCTTGAGGCCAGGGACTGGCTTTTGCACAAATCAGTTATCAGGGGCTCAGGGCTACCTCACTGGGAGAAGGTTCATCTTGTACACATCAGGTCATCTGCTGAGAGCAATTCCCTGGAGAAGGATGTGGCTCTATGTTGTAAGAAGCAGCACTCATAGCAGCTGGTGGGAGGAGTCAGACCAGGCACCAACATAATTTCTCCAGAGGAAATGATTATATGATTCACTTTTTGAAGAAGAAAAGGATTATCTAGATCTGAACAACTTTATTCCAATAAAATGACAGGAGGAAAATATAGTGGATATTGGTGATGGAGGTTACGCCATGCCCCCTCCTCTGACTGTGGGTGGCACAACAGAACATCCCTGGCCTCCAAGTGGAAACCGCTCTGATATACATGTCTTGCTTGAAGTTCCCTGTGGTCCCAGGTTGAGGGCACTGTCTGGAAGAGACACACTTGCTTAGCTTTCTTTCCCCATCCTATTGTGTTTTCTAACAACCCTTTCCCTGAAAGCATTTGCCCAGGGATCACTTATCTAATGTTATGCTTCAAAGTTTAAATGCCAGCCAGATGTTCATGCATTGGAGGCCTGGTTACTAGACTGTGACACCTTTTAGTGATGCTGTGGTGGGATCTTTTGGGAGGAGAGGCTTAGTAGAAGTGAGGCCACTGGGGCCAACCATTTGACAGGGACACTGGGATTACAGCTGCTTCCTGGTGGCTGTGAAGTGAGTAGTTCTACCTCATCTCCTGCTTCTTCCCATGATGCTTTTGGGAGGAGGGGCTGAGTAGAAGTGAGGCCACTGGGGCCAAGCCATCGGCAGGGACACAGACCACAGCTGCTTCCTGTCTCTTCTTGCTTCCTGGTGGCTGTGAAGTGAATAGCTCTGCTCCTCCTCCTGCTCCTTCCCATGATGCTCTACCTCATTGCACACAGAGACAGCAGAACCACTTACCCTGACTGAAGTATGTGGAAACTTTGAGCCAAAATCAACCTTTCTTCCTGAGAAGTTGATAATCTCAGGTATTTATATTTTGACAGAGATAGAAAGCCGGTGAACACACCCATGATTCTTCTGCCACAGCTTCTAAAGGGAAGAAATCAAACTACAGACTGTGTCTTTTTCTGGAGATAGAGTTCTGGGTGACAAGATAATCAATCAATTCTCTTTTATTGCTCATCTTTGTCAGAGGAATGTGCTGGTAATTTCTGTGGCACAAGTGACTGAAAGAAACCTGGAGCAGTACAGCAAAAGACTATAGGCAATGGTCAGCAGTCCTGCTGGCTTCCAACTCTTAAATAAATATGAGGTTCCTCCTTTTTATCTCCTCCTGTACCACCTGGTGTGAGACACCTTACTACCTCAGAGGAAGAACTGTAACAGTTTTCTAACTTGGTTTCCTGGGTCTGTTCTTGCTTCTGGACCCCACCCAGTCTACCTGAGCTCAGCAGAAGTGATCCTGTGAAAATCAAAACTTAGATTAGCTTGTCATTCTATTAAAATTGTTGGAAAGTAGGTAGAAGCCTTAATGACATAGGTGTAGGCAGGGACTTTAGGAACAAAACCCAGATGACAAGGGAAAGTAGAACCAAGAAATGGGAACTGACTTTACTAAAAAGCTTTTTCATAACAAAAGAAATCACCAACAAAATAAAAAGACAACCAACAGAGTGGGAAAACATTATAACCAGTTGCCCCACAGACAAAGGGCTTGTATCTGGGACATATTAAGCGTTACAAATATCAGCTTCCCCAAGTTCAAAGACCCAGTCCAAACGTGGGCTTCAGAGATGAATAGTCACTTCTCAGATGACAAAATACAAACAGCAAATAAATGCATGAGAAGTGTTCAGTATCACTGGTCATTCGAAAGATGGAAATGAAAAGAACAGTGAGATTCCATGTTATGGTTTGTGTTAAGGTGTCCCCCCCAAAGCCTAATGCTATCATGGAATTTGTAATTGATTATTGTGGAAATGGGTGCTGCCCCTCCCCTGGGGCAGGTAATTTGCATTTCAATGTAAGGTAGGAAGAGAAATTAGCTGCTTAAAGGGCCGCTAGCTCTCTTGCTGTCTGCCTGCCACTGCCAGGGAAGGTTGCCCTCCACCATGTGCCAGTCTGCTTTGAAGCCAGCTGAAACTAGTTCACAGTTACTGAAACCTCCAGTAACTGTGAGCTAAATAAAGCTTTCCTTCCCTCATTTTGAGTTTCAAGTGTTTGTCTCAGCAGTGAGAGAAGAGTAACTAAGACACCATCTCACCCCAGAAAGAATGGCCATTGTCAGGGTAAATGTTGGTCAGGCTGTGGGGACAAAGGAACCCTTCTCTACTGTTTTTTTTTTAATTTTATTTATTTATTTATTTATTTATTTATTTATTTATTTATTTATTTATTTTCTTGTTTCAGAGCCTGTGTTTGTTTATTCACTCATTTTTATGGCCGGCTCAGCCCGCCCCAAGGGCAGGGCTGGTGGAGCATGTGGTGCGGGGTGGGGGGGGGACCGAGGTCCCTGAAACCACCCAAGCTTTCCCAAGCAGGCGCTTTAGACCACTGAGCCATCCCGCCGGGCCCTCTACTGTTGGTGGGAGTGCAGATCGGTGGAAGCGCTGTGGAAATCACTGTGGAGGCCTTGGAAAACAGGGGTTGGAGGTCCCATCTGACCCAGCTAGTCCCCTCCTAGAAAAACTAAAATTGTTATAGCACAATGTCCACCCATGTTTATAGCTGCATACTTTGTAATAGCTAAGTCTTGGAAACAACTCAGATGTCCATAAACTGAAAGATGAATAACAAAAAGTTGCAGGTTTCAGAAAATATATATATAATGGAGTACTATTCAGTCATAGAGAAAGGGATACATCTCGAGACCATACTTATAAGTGAAACAAGTCAGATTCATATGTGTAAACATTGTATTGTCTCACTCATGTGAGGAAATAAACAGGAAAATAAGATCAAAATGTATAACAGAAATTGTTAATTGGGAAGAAATTGTTCAAAAGAAAAGACAAACTGATGGGAAAGGGAAAATGAAGAAAGGAAAAATATATGTATATGCAACTGAGTTCAATTTCTATATAGCTAGTTTTTCTTAGTTCATTAAAAAGTCTTATGTTAATGTTGCTTATATAAGATAGCATGCATTTCTCTTCTATTCTTAATAACTACTAGAAAGACAATATGCAGTATATTAATTAATCATCCTAATAACCTGTTTTGAAACTCAGTTTCATTGTTGTTTATCTTTTTAAAAGAAAGAATAAAAAAAGAAAGAATAACTCAGATGTGAGAAAGGAGGAAAGAAGGAACATATACACACACACACACACACATATATGCACATATATGTGTGCATTATACAATACCTATTATATAATACATGTATTATATGTAATACATGTATTATATATATGACAATTGTGCTTCTAATTTCTATTGGTTTATGGAAAGGAACTGGTAGTCTTTAATTTTTTGGTCAATTTTGCATACCTATATCTGGTAATCTGAGCAACTACTTTGAAGATAATGGTATGTAATATATGACAACTATTATTAATTTCCTATCATCTTGTTTTGAAATTCTGTACTCTTTCTACTTATTGTTGTTGTGATGCTTTGATTTTGTCTGTGTTAAAATGAGAAAAGTAAAAATCATGTTTTTGAGTAGCTTACCATATTCTTCAACAGGAAAGCCAAAGGCCTTAGGTGGCTTCAAGACCCCGCCTGCTTTGGCCCTTGAGCATTCCTTGACCTCTTGTTGCAGAGATCAGTCTTTTATTTACTCTGCTAAGCATCTTGGAGTTTCCCAAGTACCCAGGACCAAGGTGCTCCTGCGTCAATGTGTTTGCAGTCGCCCTTCTTGTTTCTGAAAGGCTTTCCTTCCTCTACCTGCAACTCCCCCCCCCCCAGCTCCTTCGGTCTTTGCTGACACACAGCCTTCCCACCGACACCTTCCCTAACTGACTAGATTCAAAGTGAAGATGCATCTCCACTCCCTCATGTCATTTTTAGTAATACTAATCGACCTCTGA
The DNA here is from genome assembly GCA_004027025.1 of Myocastor coypus. Lineage (NCBI taxonomy): Eukaryota > Metazoa > Chordata > Mammalia > Rodentia > Myocastoridae > Myocastor > Myocastor coypus. The sequence goes on along the minus strand of PVJA010017386.1, from coordinate 22,146 downwards.
TAGCCCATATATTTTATTTTTTATTTGTCTGCTTCCTCTGTAATTTAAGAGGGCAGAAATGTTTGAATATTTTGTTTACCATAATATATCCAGCATCTATGATAATGTAGTATAATCTGGGATAATCAGCATCTAGGGTAATGCCTGGCACATATTAGATGCTCTATACATCAATACATAAAAAATAATTTAAGGGAAAATAACTTAAGGATCATCTTTATGAGATTTATGGGATGAAACAATGAAAATGCCGACAATAGTAGTGTTTAAGGAGCATATTTGACGGGTACTGATAAGTTATCTATCCTACAAAAGTCCTTACAACTGTTTTGTTCAAATACTAAATTTTCTTTTGGAAAGTCATAGCAACGTGAATATAATGTGACAAAAATGTAAATGAAAGTGTAATTTTAACTTTGTGTATGAGAAAGCAAATGTATTTGTGAAGAACACTGTTTTGCTCTCTTCTTAAATGTGCTCTACAGAATCTTAGTTTGCAAAGTTCTATTCACATGGATTTATCAGTTCTGCATCCTTTGTGGGATTTTGTTAAATACTCTACTCTTTTTTTTTTTTTTTTTTTTTTTGTCTTTTTGAGACAGGGTCTCACTGTGCAGTTGAGGCTGGCCTTGAGCTCACTTTTGTAGCCCAGGCTGGTCTCGAACTCGCACCGATCCTCCTGCCTTAGCCTCCCAAGTGCTGGGATTACAGGCGTGCGCCACCACGCCCGGCTATTCTACTCTTAATATATGAAATAAAATGTAGAAAGAGTCACGACAGAAGAGTCAGACTGGAGGGGCCCGGCAGGATGGCTCAGTGGTCTAAAGCGCCTGCTTAGGAAAGCTCGGGCGGCTGCAGGGACCGCAGTGCGATCCCCGGCACCACATGCTGCACCAGCCCTGCCCTGAGGGCAGGCTGAGCCGGCCATAAAATTAAGTAAACAAACAAACAAAAGTTCTGAAACAAGAAAAAAAAAAATAATAAAAATAAAAAGTTAAAAATTAAAAAAAAAAGAAAAAAGAAAAGTTAGACTGGATGCAAGGCTGCTTGGAGCACCAGTCTATAAGGAGGATGAGACATCGCTAGACATCGCTAGAAATTAAGTAGCTGTTCATTCTTTTTTCCACTAACAGATGGAAAATGATAAAATGCACATTGCTATCATTTCTATTGAAGTAGATAGCGCTCTCTAGTGGAAATTAAAGCAAAAATTCTTTCTTGCTGGTGTCAACCTATACTGTAGCTGTTTTCTCCACTAAATATGTGTGACTATTTAATTTCCCAGACATTACATACAATTGAAAACTCTCCCTAGCCCCATTTTTTAAATATATTTGGTACAGGGTCTCACTACATAGTTCGGAACTGTTGTGATCCTCCTGTTTTCCCCAGTGCTGAGATTACAGGGATGTACCACCATGCCCAGACTCTGGCTCAGTGAGCCTGGGGGTGGGGTTGGTGTGGCATGTGGTGCCTGGGATGCAACCCCAGTCCCTGTGCTTGCCTAAGTAGGTGCTTAGTCCGCTGAGCTATCTCCCTGGCCTACTAGCCCCATTTCAAGCGTTAAGTAGCCATCCATGACTAGAAGATTCTTTACTGGGTTTATAATTATAGAACATTTCCACTGTTGAACAGCTTGTGTAATAAGCTGTGTCATCAATCTGGAGTATTCGGTCAGCTTCCAGGACTTGAGGCTGTTGTCCACTGGCAAAAATTCCTAAGCTATTAAAATACATAGCATTCTCATTTTCACCCAGAGTAAGTGGTCCATATTTTCTGTGATGTGGGTGTGGTTTCAGTCTGCTCATCCAAAGCTAGAACTTGATCAGGTAACCTTAGTTACCTGATACTGGGAAGCAGCAGAAGCTTTCTGCAGTGGGGCTTGGCCCGGGGTGATTGTATGATTTGGGAGCCTTGTGTTCTGAAGGCATTTGGTGATGACCTCCCAGAATGAGTTTGTTCTCATAAGGATGAATTGTTATATGTAAAAGACTGGCCCCTCCCTGTTCTCTGGCTTCCTATTTCCTCCCGAGTCTTCCACAAGCCCTGCTGCCACTGGGACACGAGTACCCAGACGTTCTCATCAGAAGCTGTGCTATGAAATGAACACACCAGCAAAGACTCATGAGTATTTGGTTTGCCTGTGCTAATCATGCTCATACTAGCTGATAAAATCTGGTATTAAGCAAGCCCAAGAAATTTCACCAATTAAAATCCTTTCTTTTGCTAGTGCTTAGCCATTCTTTAAAAAACCTTGCTGGCTGCTTCTATGCGCATCCACTTCAGATACGCTTTTTGTAGTGCCAGAAAATCTATGTGGGTGTGGGCTCTTTTCTTTATGATTTGTTACCAAGTGTTTTGTTAGTAGAGGGATATTTTTCCCATTCGATAAGTTGAAGTCCTTTTTGTAGCAAGCCTATTCTTTTTCTACCCTAAAACATCATACGTGAAATATTCCTAACAATATATATCTACATAATCACCTATGCCACACACGGAGTCTTTTATAAAATGCCTTTTTCCAGTCATTAGTCTAACAGTTTTCTTCTGTTTTAGTGTAATATATTTCTTCTTAACAAGAATCTTGAGACCTAGTATTTCTTGATCAGGCTTTGGGGAAAATATGTATGAATAGAAGCTTGAGACATAATTTTTCTCTAACAAATTTAGCACAAGACATATAAATGTAGCTCTGTGTAATTAGACCCTCCCCCAGCTACTTGTATATTTTGTATAAGATATATAGCTTGGTAGATACAATGCTAAAAATATTTGGTGGTATTATTTACTTTTGAATTCAAGACATGTTGGCAATATGACAGTGTAGTGGGTGTGTACCAGTTAGGGCAACTGTTGGATAATCCTCTCTTCCTGAGAAGAAGAGGGTCAAGCAAATAAAATACCTAGGGTTAGGCAACTAAAGTTATCCATAGTCAGGCCAGGCCTGACAAAGCCTGGCCAACCAGTCTGTTCCTAGTATTTGTCACTCAGCTCTAAGGAAAGGCAGTTTCCTTAGAGATAGCATGGCTTTTGCTATTGCCGTGTTATCAACACTGATATGGTACCTGTAGCTTCAAAATGTGCTTCCCAACACAAGATCTCTTGAAGGAGTGAAGTCTTTAGTTGTTACTCAGGCCATTTTGATTTTTTCTGGGTGGTTAAGTAAGAATTTTAATTTTTTTTTGGTCTTCTGTGAAGACTTCCATCAAATTCCTTTCTTTTATCTTTTATCCTTCTCAATATTTTATCTTTGCAATTCTTTTTTCTTTTTCCTTAAGCTCATCTGAGTTAGTTACTTGGTGTTTGCAGCCTAAACTGAGGCTAAATGTTGTCATACAACCTCAGTGAACAATGCTGTAAGTATTTAGGGCAAGGTTTACATTTTATTCTAAATAGTTGTGTTAGGTGGATACCTTAAGGGGAAGAGATTTCAGGTCACATGCAAGGAGAAGTTGAAGGGACTGGACCTTTAATTTAAGAAGAGATTCCAGTGGAACATTCAGACCTTGACATGTAGCTGTCAGCCTTTTGTTACTTCAAAGATCTTTAACAAATATATATATATATATATATATATATATATATATATATATACATATATATGTATATATATACATATATATATATGTATATATATATATATGACTATAACTATAACTAAACTATAACTATATAGTTAGTCAGTTAGCTTCCAATGCCTATGTCTCCTCTATATGATAACTGCCTAGTACATAGCTGACGCATCCCTGACACAGCCAAGGATTCGATAACTGTTCAGCTATTCATTCTTAAGTACCCACTGTGTCCCGCATGGCACCGTACTGGAAGCTTGTACCTATGAGTTGCTCTCTTGTCACTGTCCTCCTTGACAACTTTACTACCATTTACTACAACTTTACTACCTTCTTGGCCTATGGAATTGACATAGGCCAACTTCAGACCATTCAGAGAATTCTTCCTGGGACCAAAGAAAGAATTATGGAAATATTTGATGTACTGGAAATGGCTAAATTTGAAAGAGGATAGATATTTAGATACATTTAACTTTCGGTCTTGAGATTATATAAAAACCCAGACATACTTTATATCATTGTTTTCTAACTTATGGGCTGCAGACCACATGGGGCCCAAGGTTTTATTTCAGAGATGTAGGAATCTATGCACACTTCAGTAATTGTTTTGGATTGAATCAGTAATAATGCTTCTACTAACATAAATAGCCATTAAAATTTTTGTGCATTCATCCTTTCAGTTTTAACTGTTGATCCACCAGTCCCTATGTAAAATCTAAGGAGAGGAAAAATTGAACAAAAAATTTTAAAAATAGATTGGGACTCACTCTTTTGTGCTACTTGAAATGGTGAGCATATTTACCTATGATTTTTCTAGGATGGCAGATGGCAAATTGATTCTACTAGCTTCTTAGAGAAGGTGAAGGTAAGACTGTAAGCCATGAAATCCAGGACATTTAAAAAATTTGAAGAACTTTATCCTGATCTGTGATTGAGATGTAAGTTTACCTCGACTGACAGGCATGGTATCATGCCATATTAGCACAGAAAGCATTTCTTCTCTTTGAGGGCAGGTAGCTGAAAGGGAAAGAGGCTTGTTAAGAAATACTCAGATGTCTTGTTTCCATGGTAGCAGCAAAAGAACAGCCCGCAGAAAGAAAGATTTCAACAGCTCTAATAACCCTTCCTCAGAATTCAGTGATTGTTCATAATTTGGGGGAGGCTCCAGGATCCTAGGCCAGTGAGGAAAGAGAAGCCATGGACTGTGCCCTTTGCCTCCTCTTCTACATAGTGAGGAAAAGACAAGTGAATGATTAGAGACCAGTAAACCGTGCTGTGTCTTAAGAAGTGGTGAAAACCAGGGAACGGTGCACCTCCCAGGATTCTGTAGCAGTCACACTGGCTTGGCTGTACCTTTCCAGGACCCTGAGTGATATAGATAAAATCAACACATCATAGCTGATATCTCTGCAGATTACTTTGAAAGAAAGGCTTATAAGCTATAAGCAGATAAAGAGGCTTTGATGGTATTAATATAATTAAATGAACGTTGTGTCAAAAACTGGAAAGAGTCAGAATGAAATATAGCAGATATAAATGTAGTGTAAATATAGTAAATATAGTGTCAAACAGGAAGATTTTGGCAGCATTTTAATACTTTCCAGGAAATGAAGAAACATCGGGTGGTTTCTTATGACTTCATGGTGGGCAGAGAAATTTTAAAAATTAGATTTATGGCTTGGAAAAAAATTTCTCTGGTTTATGTCCTGTCTGTGTATTCCAAGTATTATTTTTTAATTTATAAAATTGCCTCTTCATTAACTAGTTGTCAAAGGGCAGACACAGGGAAACTACCCACGGCAGAAGTGACCACTCCACTGCACCCCAGTGTATTTTCATGGAAGATACAACCAGTGATCCGGGCATACAGTGAGCTTGATAGCTGTGCTTTTTACTCGAAATTAACAAACTACACCTTGTGGCTTTGATCTGTTGAGAATTTGAAGCCCATCAGTTTGCATTTAGGAATAAAATAAAGGCCAGGAAGCCAGCCCTCTACGATGGGCAGCGATGCTGTGCCGCAAGACTCTGCCTGAGCAACTAGTTTTTCACCCTTGATGGATTCCCTTCTACCCACTCTCAAAGTTTTGTTTAACCCAGAAAGAGGTCAGATTTCAGCAATGTGGAACAGTAGCCAAGAAAGAAAACAAACATACAAAAAAGTCATAAAAGATCCCACCACTCAGCTTTGTGGTTTTATCCTCCTCTCACCTCTGAGCATCCAAACTCCCAAGCTGATGCAACGCTGACATAGAGGTTGTAGTGTAGGATGTACCTCATTAAGGAGAACTGCATAGCTGCATCAGAGAGGCTGATTAAAATGCCCTAACTGGCTGGGGAGATAACTCACGTGTCTAAGTGCCTGCCTGCCAAGCTCACAGACCCGGATATGATCCCAGTCCCGCATGCCGTGCCAGCCTTGGAATCCAGGTGTGCCATGTTGGCCGCCAAAAACAGGCGAGGTGCTGCATGCCTGTAATCTCAGGGCTGGAGAGGCTAAGGCAGGAGAATCACTGTGAGTCTGAGCTGTATGGCGAGACCCTGCACTAAATGAATAAAAGATTTAAAAATGTTTTTTAAAATATGTTCATGGATTCCAAACACTTACATTTAATGACATTTAGGAATTTTATTGTTGTAGTTAATAGTCTAGATATTTGAATATGTGAATAGAGAATAAGAAAAATGTTTTGAGTATCTTTTTCAGGATTAGCTCAGTTAAAAATCTGGTCTATTAAAGCACCTGCTTTAGGCAGATGCAGGGACTGGAGTTTGATCCCTGGCTTGTCATGCCAGCCCCAACCCTGGGATGCACTCAGATGGCAACTGAGACTGGGTGTGGTGTCGCACACCTATAATCCCAGTGCTTGAGAGGCTGAAAACAGGAGGATCGCTATGAATTGATCTGTGTAGTGAGACCCTGTAGACCCTGTACTAAAATAAATACATTTTTAAAAATCTGGTTTACATTGTAGTGATCAACACAGGTTAATTATGAGCTAAACTGTGGCCATAGCAAATTATACTAGATCTAATAGCACATGCACTAATGTCTTTAATTAAGAATAGTTGACATGTAGGATAAAGATTCCAGAAAGAATAGGGTCGGGAAGTTTATACTGAACATTTGGCACAAGGAAAAATTAAAGACAAGTAAATTTTCTACCACTAAAAGGCTTCAGGTACCTCACTATGTCTAGATGGGATAAAAACAATAATAAATTCTCTGACTGTGTACCAGAAGAAAACCAGCCTTTTCCATTTCCTGGAATTGGAATCACCATCATATCTTCAAAAAGAAGAATTTTATTTTAAAAAATGAAAATGACTTTTTGTTTGTTTCTGTTTGTAAAAGTAATGGGATTAATGGGAGGACTGGTGACATAAGTGCGCATTTATTTATGCCTAAAACAGCATTTACTGAAATGAAGCCAAAGAACAAACTAAGAAAGAGAAAACATCATTAATGATGCAACTGGAGCAGGCTTCATAGCTGTAATGTTTTGAACAAGGATGCTAAGGGCAGACGCAGGTTTCTCAGGGGTGCAGTGGGCTGGGCTGTGGGAAGTGGGTGGAGATGATTCCGAAGAAGCTGGGGGGGAGCTTGGCTTGGCACTGTTAGGGAGCTCCAGAAAGGAGGACGAGCACCTCGTGTACAGTAGAGGTTAGTAGAAGAAAAGTTATGTAACTACGTAGTGCCCATACATTTCTCTGACCCAACACCCTAAGCGGAAGAGATCTATGGGAATTTTTACTTATTTTATGTATTTAGTTCAGAATCTATAGGGTCTCACTATGTAGATCAGACTCATAGTGATCTTCCTGTTTTCAGCCTCCCAAGCACTGGGATTAGAGGCATGGGAGACCACACCCAGTTTTATTAGAACTTTTATTACAGCAGTGTACCAGAAATAATGGTATTTACTAAAGAATAAATATGAACTAACCCTTTAAGGAGAAATTTCAATACATAAAATAGACTTTATGTCAAGAGTAGTGAAATAGTCCAAGTTTAAGTGATGACCCTCTAAGGTATAGGAAACAATGTGAAATGGATAATGACTAAAGGTTTTCAATACATTCAGAAAGAAATGCAGAGTGGAATTTCATAGGTTATGTATAGGCCCAGCTGTATACACAGAGGTTAAGTGGTCCACTGTGAAATAGGGGCGAGAATGTTTACTGTGAAAATCCATCCCTTCTCATTGCTATCCTCAGTGTCAAAAACCTGTTGGAGATTGTTAGAACCGTTGTCTAATTCATCCTGTGTATATAAGTGAATGGTTTCGACCCTGCCAAGCTGTAGTGCTAATGGTAAATTAAAGTAAGGCTTAAATCCATGAGAGATTCCCGCAGATGCTATTCCTCTTGATCTCAGACAAATGTCTGATTAACATTAAGAGATTAATATTCAGGAAAATATTTAGCATGGAAACTACATAACATTTTAGAGCAAAATGGATGAAAATTACGTTTTGGAGCACTTAGTCTAAGAAACAGGAAATCTTTCAACTGTAACCATTTAAAGAAAATTAAAGACAGCAAGGATTTGGGTATTAGATATCCTTATAGGTAAAAATGAATAAAACTACTGGAAAAACAAAGGGAAAAAGGATTTCCTTGCAGTCATAAATGATGTTATACCAATATTAATTTCTTTTAAAATTATATCATGTAATTTAAGATGCTTTGTACATATATCATCAGTCCCCCACTGGTGTCTATATCTCTGTCTGTCCATCTGTGTGTCTGTCTTTCTGTATCTGTTTCTTTGTCTGTGTCCCTCCTATCAGTGATATGTCTTGAACACTCAGGTATCAGGTACTAGTAAATATTTAATAGACAAGTAAATCGCAATTACTCCTAGTGGCATGGAAGAGTGTTCAGTAGTGATCATTAAGATTATGCAGGAGCTATTTTAAAATATAAATGTCTAGTCTAGGCTCCATTCCATGTTACTTAATTAGAATTTCGGAGAAGATAACAGAAAGTAATGTGAACACAACAATAGTGAGAGACCTCAACATGTGTTAGTCTTTGACCGATTACATAATGCAAAAAGCTCCTACAAGATCTTCTTAACCATATACATGGCAAGCTTACTCTAATGTAGTGTATTAGTCAGATTCTTCGTCTCTGAGGCACAACACTTGACACTCACAACCTAAAGGAAGACTGATTTAATTTGGCTTACAATGTTGGGAGGTTCAGTTCAGGATCACTGGCTCCAGGGCAGGAATATAACAGTAGAAAGGCATAGAGGAAGAAAGCTACTCACACGTCATGCCAGGCTGGATGCAGAGAAGCAGAGGGGGTTGGAAATGGGAAGGAGCTATATCCTCCAAAAACTCACCTCTTTCAGCTGGACTCCATCTCCTAAGGCACGCTGAGTTTTAAGTCATCTGTGGATTAGTGCTGAATATAACGTCCTCATGAGCCATTCATCTTTCAAAATCCCCAATCTCTGAACTTTTGGAGATGTTCTAGATCTAAATCATAACCTTCTTTGCCTGATGCCTATAATGCTCATGTCTATCTCACTATGTAAAATGTATTTAGTCCATCTCCAAAAGTTATTTTAAAGAAGTTTTGAAGCTGTGAAATTGTTTCTCCAAAAGGAGTCTTCCTTCTATTCTGAAGCCCAAGCTGTGCTTGATGATCATACTTGTTACGTCCTTATTGATTTAGCAGGTACAGTTTTTCAATACTTTCCCGTAATGAACTTCAGAAGTACTTTTCTTTTACTTGGAGTGAATATTTCACATTTCTGAATTTATTTCTGTTTCCACCTTTTGCCTTGGTAGTAGTTATGAGGGATTTTGACAACCTGGATATCCTGTAGCTATCCTTGTACCGACTTGCTATGTTTATGACGTCATGGTGTTTGGTCCTGATGAGTAAGATGCAGTAAATGCTTTAAATGCCCACATAAGGCATGTGTGCTCTTAAGTGTGGGAAGAAAAACCCTATAAACATTCAGGGCTCTTCCTCATCAATATGAAGTTTCAAGTATCTAAAGATCTGGAGCATACTGGGGACCTTCCCCAAGATAGGGACAAGTTACTGTATCTTGCATCTTGTACTACACTTGGACTACTATGAATCAAAATTATTCATAGTTTAATATTTAACAATGAAACCATTATATGATGCTGAGTTTCTGGTAGGTACAGTACAGGGTTGCTGGTGTCAAGGGTACAAATGAAAGTGGTGTCTTTCCTCATCATACCCAGAAACTCACCTAGAGAGATTGGGTTACTTATCTGAGTCTCTCTAAGCCCTGACTTCTGGGAGGAAAGGTATGCTACCACTTGGTGCACAGTCAAGAGTTCTACCTAGCCTAAAGTTATAGCTGCTGTATGGCAATTGTTGTTCCCTTCTGCTAAAAGAACAACAGATAAGGAAAAAAGTAATTCTAGTCTTGATCACTCTAATGGTGTAGAGTTGATGCTACCTAATGAAAGCAGGGGGTAGTATATTTAAAGCTAAGGAATCACAGGGGTATCGCATGGTGTTCCCAATATAATTTGAATCATGAATATGGAATTACAATGAAGTTGGGCCAACATGATAACTAACAGCCCAAGATCTTCAGATATAAAAACTAGGGTCACAATGCCAGGAAAACAATTCAAGCCAGCAGAGTTTGGGCCAAGACTGAGGGGGATTTGGAATGGCTTACAAAGTAGAGAGAAAGTGAGTATCAGTGATGATATTCAGCAGCAGCTGAGGAGCTGCCATTTGAACATATTGACGATACTCAGCAGCAGCTGAAGAGCTGCCATTTGAACATATATGTCTCTCCAACATTCTTATGTTGGAATTTATGTCCCAAGATTATGGGATTTAAAGGTAGTGCTTTTGGAATGTGGAAGTCATAAATGTTCCACTCTGGATATTGGGGTTAATGCCTTTATACAGGAGGCTTCAGAGGACAGCTTGACCTTTGCGTTTTTCTCGCCATGTGAAGACACAGTATTAGTTTTGAATTTCTTTATTTCCTTCTTCTGTCATGCAATGATACAGCAGTAAAGTGTCACTTTGGAGGCAGTGAGTGCCTTTAACCACACACTGGGTCTTCTAGTGAAAGAAGGAAACAATAACAGTTTTTTTTGGTTTTTTTTTTTTGGAACCGGGGATTGAACTCAGGACCTTGCACTTGCCAGGCAGTCAGTTGTGCCCCTGAGCTATCTCCCCAGCCCATAGGGAAAACTATAATAGTAATTGTTCTTTTTAATTTTTCTTTTGAAACTACCTAACTCTGTAACTGCTTCATAGCTTTGTAATTACTTTCTTGACTGCAGTAATCATGAGACAGCACCTGAACATACAAGATGCCTGATTGTAACATTCTACTAAGCTTCATTCACTCATGATCACTAATCTACCCTTATAATTGATGATCTCATCTTGCTAGCTAATCAGAAGAACTCCCAGGCTGTTCTGTCACACCTTTGTACCTCCTGCTTCTGCATCATACAAAAGCCCAAGGCCACTAAAGATTGGGGTTTGATATTCAGGGAGTGGCCCTGATCAGTGCCCATCTCCAAATTCCTGGGTGTCATTTCATTGTTCTGCTTGCTGTTGCATCTGGTGCATCAGCCAGGAAGGCTGATCATTCTGAGCTCTTCGCTCAGCAGTCATGGCCCTCCTGGATGGAGTGAGAAACTCTCCAGGTCCTAATGGGAACATGAGCTCTCAAGATTCCTCAAATCCCTCAGAGGTCTAGAGGAAAATTGCTGGCTCCCCACACAAATGGCTCACATTGGACTCCAAAGAGAGGAGGACGCTGTCTGTCTGTCTGTCTGTCTGTCTGTCTGTCTATCTGCCTGCCTGCCTCCTACCTGCCTGCTTGTATGATTCTGTTAAGATGCATGGGGGCACCCCAGTTAACATATCTGTCCTGCTAAGTTTGAGCAGCAGAAAAACTTGATCAACTCTTGTTAGTTAAGGGCACCTTCAAGGGAAGAGGCGTTGGAAAGTTGAATCCTTGAGTACCTGCTGAATGAATGTGGGAGGGAGTGGGCCCAATAGGGTGAACAATGGGCTGCTCTGTCTGTGCACCAAGACTGGGAAGCACTGGTCTCAGTGGATGATTGAGCCCTTCCCCATCGTTCTCTGGTGATGGACATATGGCATAATGGAGGCCTTGTCTCCTCCTTAGCTAAGTTACATCTAAGTCCTGGAAGGGGGTGTGGGGAGGCAGGCATCTAAATGATCTCTCTCTGGGGGGCACCAACCCTTTGCTGTGCTATTATTCAAGAGCAAACAATATATACCATAGGGAGATGGAACGGGAACTATTTAGTTAAAACCCATACATCTTGAGTGCAGGAAAAGGGGCTGTTAAAGGGTTAAAAAATAAAGCCAAATTACTCCCTGTATCTCATGGAAAAAAAAATAGAGGCCCATTCTTCCTGAGGATTCCACCTTGGCAACCTCATTGGCTGCTGCAGTTGCTATAGCTTTTAACTATAGCCACCAACTATAGCTTCACTCCCCACTCCCAATTCTAGCTAGCTATTGCTTGCATTCAGCCACAGAGATCTTCCCTCCAGAGTGTTCTTCTTACATGCCTATCTTGGTCAGAAGTTGTCATCTAAGACCTCTCCAAGATGATTGTTAATAATTCCTTCTGAGTTCCACATCATGCCTGAGGAACAACTGGACTGTCAGCCCTGACAACTGAGTTGTGTCCTGTTGGGCTTGAATAAATAGAACTGACTGAGCTGTATCAAATTTGGCCCAAATCTGAGCCCATGGTCATTGCAAAAGTCAGGGGCAAACCTGTGACTTTCCTGGCAAAAAAAGAAATGGAATTTTTTGCCTTCAACAGCTCCCTCTGTTAAAACTTTACCATCACTGAGGATACTGGGACTCTTGACTTAAGCTCCTTCTGCCGGGACTTGCTATCAACCATGCCCCTTTGGTGATTGAGCTCTGTCTTAAGACACTCCCAACTTGCGTCAAACAGTACACATATCCTGCCTGTAAAGCAATTCAAATTCTCTAATGTGCCACTGCCACTGCAACTTCCCTCCATATGTCTTGTCTCAGTCTTCTGCCCCACATAGCCTGGTTATACACCTACATGGACCTAAAAGTGATCTCTTCTGCCTTCAGCTGGCTCCTGTCAGCCTGCCTCTCTTTACAACCCACATGAGTTCAGCCTTGCAGAGGTTGAAAACCTTGTTTAATCTCTTTAGAGAAATCCTCACAGTTGACCTTACTAGTTTTCCAGACTGGCATACAAGCTGCCTGCTAGAAAGACACAAAAGCCTTGCCACCATATCTTGTAGAAATTGGTTAGTAAAATCTCCACAAGTTTATTTTTGCTGCTCGCCTTTGTAGAATATGGATCCTTGAGTCGACAAAACACAATGATGTTTACTCAGACTGTGAGCCCCTGGGGGCTCTCCTTGAGTTCTTCCAAGACAGCAGGGTGATATTAACTTAAGATTTCATGGTCCTCTGTTGCATTACAGTCCCAGTTTAGATGCACTTGGGGAAGGGCTGTGTTCACCCACATATCAGTTGCAACTCCTTGGCAACTGTCCTTCTGATGAAGAAAACTGACAAGCCCATCCTAGGCCAAAGCCTCACTGTCCAGGTGCCACATTATGTGGTGTACCTCACCTGGTTAAAAAAGTAACCCCTCAACAGATGCTGAGTACACCCTCTTTACAGATGGATAGAAGTAGCTCTGTTAGCAGTGCAGTCCTACAGGCTTGATATTCTGTGGTAACCTTGGACAAAGCTATTTTGGCCAAAGCTGTTCTGCTACTGCTTTGCAGCGCTGTTCAAAAGCCTTCCAACAATACGAAATAATTTGATCCAGAGGCCTAATCTTCCTCCAGGGGTCTGTGGACTGCAACATCAACCCCAGCCAGAAAAACATCACCCTATGTTGCCAGAAGATCAGAGCCAGACCTGCCCTATGCTTCGTTCTATAAGTCTAAGACATAGCATTGGCACTCAACCTTATAGCCAGCTCAGATTTCAGGGTCTGTATTACTAGCCCTGACCTCATGATTATAGTGGATTCTAATGCCCTTAAAAATAGATAGATAGGGGGCCCGGCGGGATGGCTCAGTGGTCTAAAGCGCCTGCTTGGGAAAGCTTGGGTGGCTTCAGGGACTGTGGTTCAACCCCCGGCACCACATGCTGCACCAGCCCTGCCCTGGGCGGGGGGCTGAGCCAGCCATAAAAATGAGTGAATAAATAAACAAAGGTTCTGAAACAAGAAAAAAATAAATAAATAAAATTTAAAAAAAAAGGTAGATAGATTACATAGAAATAACACTACATATATCTTATAGCCAATTAAGGCCAGATATATCTGTAGATACTCCTGCACACACCTGTAGCCTAGGGACATATTAACTATCTCTACAAGTTTCAGAAATCCAGCCTCAGATTTGATGAAAAATTTACCATAAAGGCTCTTCTGGGGATTACTTTAAAGGGACAACACAGTTCTTCTGGGAGAATTCCCAGGACAGGGACAGCTGGATTGAACAGAATTTCCAATTCTAGTTTTTTTAAGGAGTCTCCACACTGTTTTCTATAATGGTTGTGCCAGTCTGCATTCCCACCAGCAGTGGAAAAGTGTTCCTTTTCCCCACAGCCTCTCCAACAGTTGTTGTCAGTTGATTTATTAATTACAGCCATTCTTTCTGGGTAAGATGATAGCTAAGCGTTGTTTGAATTTGCATTTCATGAATGGCTAGCAATGTGGAGCATTTCTTCATGTATTTATAGACTTGTTGAATTTCTTTCTCTGAGAAGTGTGTGTTCATCTCAGATGCCCATTTCTGGGTTGGGTCTTTGAATTTTGGGACCCTAATGTTTTGTAGTTCTTTATAAATTCTAGATAGAAGACCTTTGTCTAAATAGTTATTAGTTAAAATCTTTTTGAAATTTGTGGGTTGTCTTTTCATTCTGTTGGTAATTTCTTTTGATGTGTAAAAACTTCTCAGCTGGAGGATGTCCCAGTTGTTGATTCTTTCAAGTGATACACTTGCATTTTGATTTTTGCCCATGAACTCTTTGCCTACTCTAATATTTTCAAGATTTCCTCGCACTTTCTCTTCTAGGACATTTAGTGCTTCTCATTTTAAGAATGTAAGTTTACAGACCAAAAATTAAATAAAACAAAGGGCTACAAGGATAGCCAGTATTTTGGCCCTAGCCCTTCAAGGTCAGTGAGGACTCGGGACACTAGAGAACTTGTGTTGTAACATCCTATAACTCAGTGATTTCCCAAATTTTCTGTTCAAGGAGATTATGGGGCCACAGAGGAAAGGGATCGATGATGTATAGTGTACTTAAGGAAAGTAACCTAGAGAGAAAATATTCTCTTACTCTTTCACAGAGAGCAAACTGGTCAAGCAATGGCCATGACTCATCCAGATGACGGACACTGACAACAGTTCTATGAAGTATGGTAGCTCAGTACAATAAGTCCCTTGTCTGGCGAGTATAAGATCCTGAGTTCAATCCCTGGCACTGGAAAAAAAAATCAAAATAAATCCTGAGGGGATTTGACTGACCTTGGGAGATACAAAAGTTACATGTTTTGTTCTATAGGTCTTGCTTTAACTGGCCCTTAACGACCCAGCAGAAACGTTTAACCACAAGGCATAAAACATAAAGCTAAATTATTATGCTGAGCTGTAAAAAGCTTAAATCAACAGCTCCCATCATTGCCAGTTCTGCCAATAAACCACTGTGATTATGGAACATTGGATTATGTATACAACTACTTTCTCTTAGTTCAACAAGAAGAAATTTTTGTACCAATAACGATTAGGAAAATGACCATGTGTACACTCTGTGCTCTGTATAACTACTACATATACATTGTATCAGTTATTAGGAATGTACTACTAATGAGTTTTGAAACTGTCACATTGTTATTTCTTATTGAAAGTAATAAAAAATAAAGACGAGAGAGAGACAAAAAAAGGACAACACACTCAATGCCTTCTCTCCAGATGCTGATACCTGAAGCTGGAGGACAGGATTCCATGTATGCTGCTTGTCTCAGTTCTCTGCCATGTGTTCTTGGCATTGTGTTATCCAGCTTTGTTCTTTCTCGTCATCTTCTTACTGATTGTAGCCTTTATCTTTGTCTTGTGGATAGTTGCCCCAGAGGGTTAAAAGATGACCAGTAAAGCTCTTTCCTTACTCTTTCTATGGTTTTTATAGCATTTTAGATAGGGAAAACATATCTAAAACTTGTTATTTTATTTTATTTATTTATCTGTTTTATTGGTTTGGGTTTGCCTCAGACCAGAGGCAGTGGGGGAGGGGGTGGTAGCTGCACTCTTGTACCTGACAGAATAAAGGTTGGAAACCTGGTGGTCCAGTTTTGGAATGATGCCCTTAGCACTTCCTACTATAAAATTTGTTATTTTAGGTAGGTTTGGCCATATGGAGATACTGCATCCTCCTCTCAAGAGATACAGCTGTAGGGTGCTGTCTTGGAGATAGGGAAGAGTCCTCACCAGACAATGGAATCTTCCAGAACCTTAATCTATGACTTTCTGACCTCCAGAACTGCAAGAAAATAGGTATCTGTTTGTTATTCATGACCAAATCTGTAGTATTTTGTTATAGCAGCGCAAACAGATTATGACAACTTTCTAATCTATTCTTTCATCTTCAAAAGGAAACTAGAGTATGCATGCCACTCCATGATTCTGGTCACAGGTTGGCCCTACTCCATAACCCAGACAAGCATCATTGGTGCATGTTCTGTGGAAGAATGGAAGTTCTCTCCAAAATAAATGTGCTTCAGTAAAACAGAAATAAGCAGTCTACTTAGTCCTCTGAATTCCTTCTTTTTTTACAGACTGTTCCACCTGTTTGATGCTCTCAGAATGGCTATAGAACCCTGTGGGGCTAAGAAAAACATGATGAAAAAAAGAAAAACATGATGGGTAGGAGAGTCTAGAATAGTTCTTTAAGACAAACATGGCACCTGGGAGAGGCTAGAACTTCCATGAAGGTAATATTTGTATTCCGGTGACTTTGAATAAAGGCAAACTTATCTTCAGGCCAGTTCGGGTCTTCTATTCTTTTTAAAAATTATTTGTTTGTTCGCTACAGGATCTAGCTATACAGCTCAGCATGGATTCATAATAATCCTCCTGTCTCAGTATCCCCAGCTCTGGGATTATAGGTATCCGCTACCATGCCAGGTTTCCATGGCTAGCATGGCACACCCGGGATTCCAGGGTTGGCAGAGAATGTGGAATGAGATTGAACCCAGGTCCTGTGTTTGCCAAGTTGGTGCTTAGATGGTGACGCCTTGCTCTGCCATTTTTATTTACTATTTCTTGAATCATAGAAGGATCTGACTAGACATGGCTAGTACACATAAGAGACAAATTGCAAAGATTTCTTAAAGGTGGGGGCACTTCATCCAGGAGAAAAGGAAAGAATGAGTCATTGTCAGAGCTGGAACTGGAACTTCTGAGTCTTAAGTTTGAGTAAGTAGGAAAACTTCAAGTTTTGTTTGGATGTCCGTTAGCTTTTAACTCATTTTAGTAGTTTGACATTTGATCCTCTTTTAGATAATTGAGCATTCTACAAATGATGTTTTGATGTTTGCATTCCAATATTTCCTCCTTTTAGCTTTCTTTCCTTCATATATTATTTATTGTGTTGAATCATTTCAATAATTGAAGCGTTTCATGTCTTGTTCTTGGTCTTAGTAAGAATGCCTCTACAGAATGTTCTATATTAGAAATGGCATTTTATAGGTAGAATTCTTTTTGTCAAATTTCATTTTCTTGCTCGTTTGAGGAACAAGTGTTAATTTACTCGTGCAAAAAATGTTGTTAAAATAACTTGGAGACTGAGTTCAGGGGTCAATAGCCTGGATTTCAGCCCCTGATCCACCATATGCCACTGCAGTGTCTTTTCACCCCCTGGTCCACCATATGTTATTGCAGTAATTGCTCTGTTACTCTGGCAGATGTAAACGAACAGTTGCTGAGTTGTGAAATGAGATGATAGATATAAATCTTGTGGCACCTGTGAAGTGCCCAAGTATATATAAGCCGTGACTACCAGCTGACCTCAATTCTTTTCTTATTATCCACACTATAAAAATTGCATGGACTTTTGTGATTTTAGGTAGTGCACAGATTCACGGACTTTTGGATTGCATAGATTTATGAAAATTATCTTAAAATTTATGAGCAATAAAGCATTATCATCTTTTCTGTTAAGGTCATTTCAATTGCAAGATTAGTTAGAAAAGAAATAAAACAAGCAACAAGATAATTACAGTTATTTTAATGTGATGAAAAGTGCAATATTAAAATAAAATAGAGCCTTCCAGAGTGCATACACAGTTTTTCAAGGACTTTGCTGTACTTCCTCACTGAAAGTGAACCTGAGGTGGGTCGGGGAGACCCAGGCTCATCTCTCTCCTCATGTAAAACCCCTCGTTCGTGCAGCACCCTTGTCAGCCCACGATGGAACACTTCCAAATTTGGCTTTTCATTTCTGAGAAATGCACTTAAAAATCTTCTTTGCAACTAGCTCCCTTATAATTCCAGGTCGCAGTTTCTTGGATGACTGAGGCAACACGGCATCGGCTTGTTCTCTTTGAAGTCATTGCCCATCAGGCACTGAGACCATGTCGTGTTTCCCACTCACCACACTTCCAGCCTTCTTTACTTGAGATAAATGTCCATGATCCACCATCCTGTCATGCTGCATGGCCTTTAAGATCTCTTGCCGCCTCTGCTTCCTTCTCTGAATGTACTCGATTTTGTCAAACTTCTTAATTTGTAGATTGGTCTGCCTTAAAACAACACGATACTGGTTTAGGTCAGAGCACTGGGTGAGAGTGTGAATATAACATGAAGCTTGCTCATGGAGAAAAGAATTTGGGTCAACAGAAGCTTCTGTGAGGGTGGCTTATTTTGAGATTAGGGAACAGTTTAAATGAGTTAATGGCTAGAAAGACAAACTCTGGCATACAACAGAATTGATTTGAGTTCATGGTTTCCTATTGACTATCCATGCAGCTTTGGATAAATTTCCTAACCTTTCTAAGTCCTAGTAAGGTCTAAGAGATTCAATTTATGAAGATCTTAGAATGGTGTCTGGCATATAACATACACTTAATTAATTTTTCTCTATTATTATTAGGATTATCTACTTTAGAATCAACATCTTGGCTGCAATTATAATTTGGGTACAGCCAGTCCAGAAATCTATTTGTAATAATATTTGAGATCATTATTTAACTCAAGATTATGTAACAAAAACAAAGGCTAACCTAAGGATTTTTATGCTCACATGATAGAAAGGGAAAACAGGGTGAATTTAATTACATGGGTCACTTTAGGGTTATTTTATTCTTTATAACTACTTTAAATGTTATTTATATGTACTCACTTCAGAAGCACATGGGCTAAACATAATTTTTATTAACATGTGTGTCTGTCTGCCTAGGGAAGTTCTAGGTCAGAATTTCAATTGTCTTTCTATCTTTTGACTTGCTCTTTCTTACAAAAGGAAAAGTAATTATCTAAAGGACAGAATTTAGAGGAACATGACAGAAAGTTTCCCTTAGTAGAGGCAGGATTACTACAATCAAATAATGGAGTTGCCTCTCTTCCACCCTGGGATTCTTGCTACTAGAAAACCATCATATGGAAATGCAGCTCAGCCCCCGTGGGGGGCATTGGCTGGTTTTCCTGGCTTGGCTATCTTTGTCTAGCTGTACATCTGAGTCAGGTCAGTCTCTCACCACCACCTCAGAAGGGAGGGCCATTTTGGCTTCTGGCCAAAGTGTTTCCAATCTTTTTTTAACAAAAATGATGTCTATAATTTTTTTTTTAACAAAAATGATGGCCATCGGGATTAATTGCTACTGTCAATCTATAACCATGGTAACTATAAAATGAGATTTTGATCCTTTTCATTTCTTTAGCCACTGATTGATGATCCACTAATTTATACACCCACATTCACTTAGATATTCATTCTGGACACTTACTACACCTGACTGAGTGCCTACTGTGTGCCAAAGACTCTCTCTGGCATAGCAGCTATCACAGTGGGCAAAGCAGAACACAATGCCCACATACCATCTTACAGCAGAGAAGCCAGACATTTAACAACATAAATATATTAAAATAATATATGAAGCATCTCAAGAATACAGTGATGAATGCTAAGGAAAAAAAAATGAAGCAGACTCAAAGACCAGGAAACATGAATGAGATGGGGGAGAATTTTGGATTAGATGACCAGGGGAAGGATTTTTGTAAGGGATTCTCTTGGGGAAAGAGTGGAGGAAAAGAAGGAGCGAAGTTTACTTTATCTGGGGAAAGTTTCCCGTGTGGGAGACAGGATTTGGGTAGCCCAGAGGAGTATGCTATGATGGCTGGCATGCAGGCAAAGATTTTAACTGACTCTGAGAACACAGGAAGCCTTTGGAGGGCTTAAACATAGGGAGACCTGAGGTGCCCTATGTTTTAATAATATACAAAACAGAAACAATTTCTCCTCTCATGAAATATATTTTAGTAGAGTAGGAAGACAATAAACAAAATAAATAAGTAGAGTTTATAGAATGGAAAGTGGTGAATCCTAGGAAGGAGAAGTTGGGGAAGAGGCTATTCTGACCCTTTTGCCAAGAATAAGGTTTGTGGGGCCCTGAAGGTATGAGAGGGGGCTCAGGTGGACAAGTGAAAGGCTACTGTAGCAACAAAGGTGGAAAAGAGCAACTGAGTACAGGGCAGTAGCAGTCGAGGTGATGGTGCTTGGTGGATTTAGGGCAGAACCAGTTGGAATTGTTAGACTGGGGAAATAGTATAAAGGAAGGAGCATTCAAGGATGAGGCCAAAGTTTTTGGGCTTAGCAAGTGAGAGGATGCACTCTTCTTTAACCAGGATGGGAAAGATGACGACAGGCATATTGGTGGGGAACCTAGTAGCGTATTTTGAACCTATTAAACTTGCAAGGCCTATGAGAATACTGAGTATTGCTGCTGGGAGGAAGATGGGGTTAAGATAGAAGAGTTGCATGGGGTTTTCCTTTGTAGGTTGTGCTGATCTTGAACCATTCTTTTCTACTGGGGAACAGTGAGGAGCGCTGGTCCTAGGTTGACTATTTGGATTCCAATGTGGCTCCAAGCAGTACCAGCTTTGTGCTCTTTAGTAACCATTAAACTTCCCTCAACCTCACGGTTATCATTCACAAAACAGGAAATGGTTGTGTCACGTCAAATGAACTAATCTCTCTTCTGATTTTAGCATCATGTTCGGTATGAAGTATTCAAAGTAAAAACTAAAATAAAATCTTTATAACAGTAGCAATCAGCCCTAATTTAACCCGTTCTTGGTACTCTAGGTCCTCTGTATGTTAACCGCTGAGTCACTCAGAAGGCCGCGCGAGGCAGACACTACTACCTTGTAATAGCATCCCCATGGAATGGAGGTCAAGTGCTCACCTAGCTGTTGGAAGCACTGGGGTGCAAGCCGAGTCATCCTGGCTCTGAAGTTCATAAGTATCACATTGTGCTTTCTCTTTAAACATGTTAGCTGTGGGTATTATTCCTTGAGAAGTTCTTTCCTTTTATTAGAGCACTGCTCCTTAATCTGTTTATGAACCTGCTCAAAGTTCACTAAGAGTCCAGTGTTTTTCAATTGTACTTCTAAGAAGCATTGCTACCTCCCATATACTCTGCAAAGTATAATTTCAAATTGCCCCAGGAATGACCTATTTCCTCGTTCGCCAAGGCTTGTGGCTTTCTGCCTTTCCCTAATGCACACACTCTGTCTTCTGTGGCTGAGTGATCAGTATTCTATCTCTGTAGCAGCAGCACTGGGGCTCCGCTCTGCTCACTTTGCAAGGAAGAGATGTCTGGTTGGAATTCCGTCTCCAAAGGCAGCTGCCACTTGGGGGCGTTCTTGTTTTTCCAGCTAATAGTCATTCTTCTGTGTGTAGTAGTTGTATAGCTCAGTGGCAACTGATAGATACTTAGGCTCATTTTTTTTCCACACAACAGCATATATAGCTTATGTTATTTCTAACAGGTATTTTATTAGTATCTTATTATATACAGTATTTGAAAAATAAAAAAAATGTTTTGAGGGCCAGCAAGATAGCTCAGTATACTAAACACCTCCTTAGGCAAGCACAGGGGCCAGGGTTTGATCCCCAGCACTACATACTGTGCTGGCTCCGCTCCCAGGCATGTGGAGCTGGCTAGTGAGACCCAGTGTGGTAGCACATACCTATAATCCTAGCTCTGGGGATGCTGAAAACAGGAGAAACACTATGGGCCCTGCTGTGTAGTGAGACCCTATACCAAATATGTTAAAAAAAGAAAAGAAAATGTTTTGGCAGCTGGGAACTTCTTCTTTTTTTTTTTCAATTTTTTATTGTTTAAATTTAACAATGGTTATATTACATATTTTCATCATCAGATCAGTTTAGATTAAAACATATAGGTATATAAGATTGATCAAACAATTAAACATTAACCTTTCTAAATCCACATTACTTTTTTTTTTCTTTTCCCCTTTCTTTTCTTTGAAAG